>VSMD01138141.1:0-43216 GCA_008750895.1 Mirza zaza | reverse complement strand
CCCCCCCCCCCCCCCACTTCTGAGGGCTCTAGACCAAATTCCACTCCAGAAACTGCCTTCTGGTCAAAGGGAGCTGCTGCCTTACTCAAGATTAAGCCCTGTCTCTGGATTTGATTCAGTGATATCCACTGACTTCTTTTTTTTTTTTTTTTTTTGAGACAGAGTCTCACTTTGTTGCCCAGGCTAGAGTGAGTGCCATGGTGTCAGCCTAGCTCACAGCAACCTCAAACTCCTGGGCTCAAGCAATCCTGCTGCCTCAGCCTCCCAAGTAGCTAGGACTACAGGCATGCGCCACCATGCCCGGCTAATTTTTTCTATATATATTTGTTGGCCAATTAATTTCTTTCTATTTATAGTAGAGATGGGATCTCGCTCTTGCTCAGGCTGGTCTTGAACTCCTGAGCTCAAACAATCCGCCCACCTCGGCCTCCCAGAGAGCTAGGATTACAGGCTTGAGCCACCACGCCCGGCCTCCACTGACTTCTTGATTCAGGGATATAAATATCCAATAACTGCTTGATTCAGGGATATAAACATGAATGTCTACCCATAATAGGGCCATTATGAAGGGCTATTCCAGTTCCTGTGCTTCCTGTAATATTGTCTAAGGACTCTGTTGCAACTACATCATAATTTATCTCCCTGTGGAATCCTGCCTTCTCATCCCTCACAGTTATTATTCCTGAAGAGTACTATGCAATAGATGTTAGGGGGCAAATCTTGTTTTCTGGATGAGACCTATGGCAGCAAGGATACATGGTATAAGAGTGATAAATTCTCATCTTATATGAAAGTATAACAATAAATAATGTCTATAATCAAAATTTAAAATTCTTTATTATAAAATAGGTATTGTTTTAGCTGATTTTCTCACTCGATGTTAATTTAAGTGTTTGGAGCAAATTTCTAGTCTAGGGTAGTCTAGGCTAAGCTATGATGTTCAGTATCTTAGGTGTATTAAATGCCTTTGACTTACAGTATTTTCAACTTAACAATGGATGTATTAGGACATAACCCCATTGTAAGTCAAGGAGCACTTGTATTGCTCATAGTTTGGGAGGCTAAGAAGTCTAAGATCAAGGTTCAGGCAGACTTGGTGTCTGGTGACAGCCAGTTTTCTCATAAGCAGTGCCTCTAGCCTCACATGGTGGAAGGGGCAAGACAGTTTCTTTGGCCCTCTTTTACAAGAGCATTTATGCCATTCATCAGGGCTCCACCACCATGACCTGGTCACTTCCCCAAAGTCCCACCTTAACACTTTGGGAGTTAGGTTTAAACACATTGATTTGAGGGGGCATAAACATTCAGACCATAGCATCTATCTAAGTAAGAAAAAAACAGCTGAGCCAATGTCATAGAACCTTTTCCCTTTCCATCATGGCCTTTGAAAGAGGTAAGCCAAAAGGGCAATATGCTCCCTACTTTCGAAGCAGTACCTTTTGGGATAGAGAGAGACCACTGAGAAGTAGATTCTATTTTGATAGGCAGAGTTGGGAAAGATGCCATAGAAGGTCAGATCTTAGAAATTGCTGTGGTTGGCATTTTATACAACAAATGAAGTCAACATTTTGATATCAATCCTATACCTTTAGTTCTTCCCTGGATAGGAAAAGCAGGGCCTCAGATCCTGCTGACCAGAGGTCCAAAAGATATCATTACCATCTCTTCCACCAGATCTATCCTGAGATGTGACATGTCCAGATAGTAGGAATCTTCTTCAGGAGTGTGGAAACAAGTGCAGAACAAGCAAAGGGAAATTTATTCCAAGCTTACAATAGTAAGGGAGTCAACCACCATCACTTGTAAGACTCAAAGACTGGCAGAGGGTGGGAAAGCTTTATAGTGGAAAAAAGGGAAAGCTTCAGATAGACCCTGATTTGAGGCTGCTGGCATGGAGAAGCTGTAGATGGACTAATTAGAAGCAGGGCATCCTATGTAATTATTCAGGGGTGGATGAGTATTTGGTTTTCTCTAGTTGGTCTTAACATGGAAGTGGAGACAAAAATTAGGGAAACTCAGTTATTAATCAAGTCTTGGCCATTTGGGATAGATTGCTACAAGGTTATTGTTTGGCTTCCTGGACTAGTTACCACATACAGAAGTCTGACTTCTTGGACTGGTTACTGTACATATAGGTTGGCTTCCTGGGCTAGTTGCTGCAGGTTATAGTTCAGCATTCTATTTTTATATATAATCTGGCCACCGTCCATATATATATTTAGTCTCTCAGGAGGGAGGAGAGAAGAAATAAAAAACGAACAGGGAAGCCAGGTGATTACAGCAAATAAACTTCTCTGCCAGTACTTCAATAGTCCTATACAGGTTTCCTTAGTCAAGCTTGTCTTCCCTACTCAGTCCTACGTATCCACAGTTAAATAATCTCTTCACTCTCTTTATTTCTCAACTGTTGAACATAGCAAACATAACAAATTGTCATCATTTTTTCCTCCTCATAAATTGCAAACTTCTTCAGGGTAGGAATCATGTGTCATTTATTTCATCCAGTCTGTTCCTGGCATTGCATCTGGATATAGTCTGTTTTCAACACGCTTTGTTGAACTCCAGGGTAGATTACAGGGCTGCATGTGTGTTATAATTTACAGTACTTAATCTCGAGTTATTCGTTTAATGTCATCACATTTTCGTCAAAAACCCACAGGTGTTATAGAATCCAAAACTATAAATAAATGACATGCTAGAATGCGCCAAAGAAAATTAGCAGAGCAAATAGGAAGTTAATGTAGCTGAAGAAAGCAGGAGCCTCTCTATAGGCTTCATGAGGCTGAGATTTTTACCACTTTCTTTCACTGCTGTACCCCCAATACTGTATCTAAAACGGGGCCTGGCACGGATTACATCCTCAGGAGTGAGTGAATGAGAGGTCGACCCTCAGCACACGGAAAAATACGGATAACACGACACAGCCTCACCACAAGAAGCACGCCACTAGAACCCAGTAGTCGAGCGCAGGCTCCTCCCTCGGTGGGAGGGGCTAGGGAGCGCACTTCTTTACGACCCTCGGCCAGTCTGCGCGGCCCCGCCTCCCCCTCCTCCTTCTTCGCTGCCGCCGCCGCCGCCGCCGCCGCCGCCGCCGCCGCGGCATGCAAGGGCTTCTGGGAGCCGAGCCTCAGGGTCTTAGAGAAGGGGCGCAGGAGGCCGCCATCTTGGGTTGCGAGCCGGGTCTCTGCGCTCCACGTTCCACGCTCCACGTTAGGGGCGGAGTGGCTGCTCCTCTCTTACCGGCGGCAGACGTCGTCGCTGGGGACTTGGAAGTCTGGGCACTGGAGAGTATCACATTAATGGGTAAGGGGGAGTGACACAGGCCAGGTCGGGGAAACCTCGGGTTTGGACCTTTTGGGAGCTACTAGTTCTTGGGGGGGGGGAGGTGTCACTATTTTTATTTACTCCTTACTTTACGAAGGGTTCAGGACCTGGCCTTTCCAGGGTGTTTTTCATCTTTCTCTTGGGGTGACAGCGGTCGCGGGGGCGTGGCAGGCGGACCTTCCCTTGCCGACGCGGAGGCGCGGCGAGCGCTGATTCTCTCAGCCAGGCTGCCAGAAGGAGCTTCGGGCAGCCGCTCTCATCCTCTCGCCGCTCTGCCTCGCCGTTTCTCCGTACTTCTTTCCGCTAAATGGTCTTGCCAAACATTGCCACTCGCTCCTGGTACCCAGCGGCTGTGTCCAACAGCTTATGGAAATTCCACAGTGCCCAGAGAAGGGGCGGGTTCCGTGGCGGGGGCCTGCTGGCCGCACCCTCTACCTCCGCCCGCCGCCCTCCTCCACCTGCACGCAGGTGCCTCCAAGTGCTCAGTCCCGGCGCTGGCGAGCCTACGTTCGACGCTTCTAATAGCTTCGTTCCAACATGAAAACGTAATAGTGTGTCATCGATAATGAGTTAAGAGATGAAAGGATTTGAAAGCTGTGAAATCGCATAGTGATACTTCAAAAGAATATGACATTGGCATTTACTCTTGAGTTTTTTAGACACATTAAAAACAAAAGACAAAAAGACTAATGACTTGTCTGTCAGTTACAACACTCAATAATGACATATTGTGTAAGAAAGTGGCTTTCTTGGAAAGCAAGGAACAGCTAAGACCTAAGTATTGCTTATTTGGTGTTGGAGGCTCTGGTCAGCACTTCCTCATTTGTGCAGTCTTGTAAATTTGGTAATGAGGCACCCACATCCATAGAAATGAAGGCTTTACTGCCATAAGAAATTCTGTTAATAGATATTAAAGAAAGAAAACCGCAAGTTCAGATTCTAGTTATTTGCCCAACTTTAACACAATTTTTCTAAAAACTGGGTTAAAAAATAAGCTTGCGAATGAAAAAAAAATCCTCTTAGGCAATTTTAAAGTGTCTGAATAGCATTTCTTATATTTAAAATAATTTATGTGTCCTCAGCCTTTGATGTAAATTAATTTTCAGTGAACAAAACAATCCCATTGGGTGAGTTACCTTCAGGGGTGATTTTCCTTGGCAATAACGTCTCCTTAAGGAAACTGCAGTGATGATCCAGGTGTTAAATAAGAAGCAAGAAGTTAGTACTATAGAAGAAAAAGGATCAAGTGATAGATGAGTCGTTAGGGCTACATTTTATTTAGTTAACAAATTTATATTGAACCATTTTAATGTAGTTGCCTAGATTAATGGTTTCAGAAGTAGTGTCTGTGTGTGGTAGAGGAGTGGAGCACAAGGCGATCCAATCAGATGTGGAAAGAAGATATTAGAACTATTTGCTTACCTTTTAAACCTATTCTATTTAAAAATTTTTTGTGTGAATTTTATAATGGATTAGTATATCAACATAGTAATGCATATGTGAAAAATACATTGAGGATGAGTGCACAAATATATTTTACATACATATTTTGCATATACATAATTTACCCAAATATATTTCATGTATATTTGATGTGTGATCAAAAAAGTTTAGAGGCCAGTGGCCTAGAAAATGCTACTTATATAGGTGATAAATATTTAAAAGGTTTATTTCTATGAACATAACTAAAATATTTTATACTTGTTTAGCATAATTCAACAAGTAATGTTGAGAGCCAGTTGGCTCTGTAATGAACTCTGATCTTTATTTTTTCCTTCCAAGAGCCTAAGCTCTTAGTAATGAGACAGTTTTTTTTATATATAATTGGAAAATAATGACAAATATTGTTATTAATAAAGCTGTATCGAGCAGTTTCTAATAACTGTAGGTGCATACAGTATTGCTGAAATTCATTAAATATTTAATATTTTAAAGCAGGATTTTGGTCAATTATAAATGCATTTTAATTTCTAGAATGTACGGGTGTTAAAAGGTTAAGAATACCTTTTAAATTATTCTAAAGTCCTCAGCTCATTTCAGTCTACCTTTATCTTCTCTACTAGTGAAATTTATCTCCTCGTCTTTACCAGTGACCTAATTATCAAATCTGATGACTGGTATGGTACTTGGCTTATTGTAGGTACTTAAGTTTGCTGGATGACAACTTAAAATACTCCTTTATCTCTTGAACTCTCTTCTTTTGTAGTACTCTTATTTTCTTCTAATTCTCCTACTTCTCTGATATATTTCTTTTTGGTTTCCTTCCTCTTACCTTTTTCCTCTAAGATGTGGATATCCTCAAGATTCTCCTTTGATCATCTTTGTTTTGTAGCTCTACATAATATTGCATGATCAGTCAGGACTCCTGTCCTGAGTTCTGACCCATGTTTTTAACTATCTATAAATGAAAGCCTCCTTTGTGTACCCTAAATACTATAAATTTAACATGTTTGTTTGTTTGTTTATTTATTTATTTTTTTGAGACAGAGTCTCACTTTGTTGCCCAAGCTAGAGTGAGTGCCGTGGCGTCAGCCTAGCTCACAGCAACCTCAAACTCCTGGGCTCAAGCAATCCTCCTGCCTCAGCCTCCCAAGTAGCTGGGACTACAGTCATGCGCCACCATGCCTGGCTAATTTTTTCTGTATTATATATTAGTTGGCCAATTAATTTCTTTCTATCTATAGTAGAGACAGTGTCTCACTCTTGCTCAGGCTGGTTTCAAACTCCTGACCTTGAGCAATCCGCCTGCCTTGGCCTCCCAGAGTGCTAGAATTGCAGGCATGAGGCCCGGCCAATTTAACATGTTTAAAACTAAAGTCACTACACATCTATTAGAATGGCTACAGTTAACAACAGCAACAACAAAAATCTTGACAGTACCAAGTAAAGGCAGGCTACAGAGCAATTGGAACTCTGATACATTGCTCATGTGAATGCAAGATGGTGCAGTCACTTGGGAAACTGGCAGTTTCTTATAAAGTAAACATATACTTTCTATATTATTCCTCAGTCCTACTCCTAGATATGTACCCGAGAGCAATGAAAACTTATGTTTTCACAAGCAGTTATGCATGAATGTTTATAGCAAATTTGTAACCACCCCAAACTGGAAACCACCACAAACTGGAAACCACCCAAATGTTCTTCAACTAGAAAATGGATAAACTGGGATAAGCCCATACAGTGGAGTACTATTAAGCAATAAGAAGGGACAAACTATTGATAGATGCCAACAACATGGATGACTCCAAAATACTATGCTAAATGAAAGAAGCCAGATTCAAAAGACTATATAGTATATGATTCCATTTATGTAAAATTCAGCAAAAGGCAGAACTATAGGGATAGAGAAGAAGTCAGTGGTTGCCAAGTGTTAAAGGTGGGGGGAGGCTAATAAAAGGATTAGGGAGTTTTGGGGGGTTGAAAGAACAGTTCTGTGTCTTGACTGTGATGCTTGTATGTCTGTTCATTTGTTAAATTCATAGAACTGTATATTAATAGAGTGATGTTTTACATTTAAAAATTTAGATTTTTAAATGTAAATTTAAAAATAAAAATAACTGATTCATTATTGTGTCAGAAACAAGCTGGCAAGCAAACAGGGCAAACTGCTGCTCTGATCCTCTGTCTGTATTCTCTGTCTTGGGTATTATACACTGAAATGTCTTAAGCTAAAAGTCATAGAGTCATCCTCAACTCCCTTTTCTTCCTCATCACATGTCTGTTAAATTCATTTGGCCTCTAATTCTTGTTGAATTAATCTCAGAAATGTTTCTGGAATCCATCCTGTCTTCTATATTTCCATTGTAGCTACTCGTTTAGTTCAAGTCTTCATCATCTCTTTTATCTCTCCCTGGATTATTGGAAACAACCCTCTCCTTAACTTCTTTAATTCTGCTCCTTAGGATCAAGTCCAAATTTCTCAGCTGGGTTATAGGAACCATATGTGATCTTATCTACATTTATAGTTTTATTTCCTGTCCCCCTTGTTAAGGTACACTGATTTTCTTACTGTTCTGTGGTTATGCCAGACTTCTTGAAAAACTTTCCATATATTTCCACTAAATGCTTTTTGCTTCTCATTTCTCTTTCCGTCCTCTTCCCTGGCAACTTCCTGCTCATCCTTTAAGATAAAATAACTGTGAAGCTTGTAGAGCTCCCTAAAGCACAGTTAGTTGCTCTGTCTTCTGTGCTCTCACAGGACTTAATGCATATGTTTAGTGTATTTTACTGCTTACAATGAAATTTGCCAATTCATTAGTCTATCTCTTCTATGTCAGATATGGCAGATAGATGCCAACCTCTCCTCTAGTGTTTACTTCATGAGCTAATTGATCACAACATTGTCTCTGGTTGGACATGGGTATGTCCTCCTAATTTATCGGACTAACATACTAGGTACTCAAGAATTATCTCATGTTAAATTCAAGTTGGGACCCTGCTTTAGACTGATTTTTTTCTTGATATGTAAATCCAGAATAGGTTATAATATCAGTATTTTGGTAGTCATATCAGAGTCTACTATTGATATAAAAATATCAATAATGTTACATTATTAAAAAGTTTGTAATTTACTTTCTAAAAGTAAAACTAGTACAAATATTTCAAATGTAAAATTTCATATTTATTTATAATGTTTTATATATACTTAAATTATTTGTATAAATGTTAATGTTTTAAAATATATTTGTAATAGAACTACTTAAAAATAAAGTACACATATATTTTAGTATTTGAAAAGTACTAATTATACTGGAGTACTGAAAATTGGTATTGTAGTTATAACTGAAGCCATGTTTCTTGTGGCCTTAGAAAACGCAAGGGAAGGAAGCCAGACCCCAATGAGTATTTGAGGTGTGCTTATTGAAGCCTAATAACCATATTTCATTAAAAATAGGATGATACTATGTTAGTTATTTCCTGACTGATAATGATATAGGATGCTTCAGAAATGTTAAAATACTGTGGGGGCAAAGGGGTATGGGGAAGGTTGTTGCATCTTAGAATCAGTAAAATAAGGGTAACAACTTTGTGTTTCAACCAGAATTATTTATTTAATATGTTACTTCTAAAATATTTGGTCATTTTGCTCCAATCTTGATATGAGAGTTAGGGAATGATTCTTTGTACATAATTTTCAGAATGGGTTTTGTTAATCAGTGAGACTCAATTTGGTTTCCCTATAGTGTCTTGTGTTGTTTTGAGAATTATCAGTCTGTTTTCTTCTCTCTTTTCCCTTAAGATGCCATGGCTAGTCCGGGGAAAGATAACTATAGAATGAAAAGTTATAAGAATAAAGCCCTCAATCCTCAAGAGATGCGTAGACGCAGAGAAGAGGAAGGAATACAGCTTCGAAAACAAAAAAGGGAAGAACAAGTAGGTGTTTTTAAATATTTAAGTTTAACAAAAAAAATTATACAGAGATTTTTAGATGTTAAATTATTGTTGCTAATTTTTAGATAATTTAAAATGGAAAATTAGGATTGAACATAGATAAATCTATTCTTTAATGTATTAAATTCCAGGTATAATAATTACAGATTCATGAATCAGAATCCTTTGCTATTTTTAGTCACTGAGAAGAAAGACTTTTCTGTTTTATTGATAAACCTTTAATGTTAATCATAGCTCTGCCTCACAGCAAAGAAATTTTTATTCTTGAGTCTGTTTAGATCACTTCCATTTGTCATTGTAAAATTGGCCTCCTACAAAAACACAAATATATTTATTTACTGCTTTACAGTTGTCATAGCTCTTGCCCCTAAGTTAATTGTAGTCATCTTTCAGTGCTACTTATACTGTTGCTCCTGTAGTCTTATCTGTTTAGATAAGACTCATAGCCTTCTCTGTTTATACATTGCATATGTGACATAAATAATAGAAAATCATTTAAGAGTACATCTCAACATTTTTCATTCCAAGATATACTTAAATTTAGAAATATTTAAAAATAAATAGAAGGGTGTGGTCTTTACATATACAAATTAAAACTGATGTGTGAAAAGGACTAGCAATAAACAAAGTAGAAAAAGTCCTGCTTTAGAAATGTGATTATGATTTGTTATCTCCCTAGCTATAGTATCTAGCATAGTCTTTAGTAGGTGCTGAAAAAAAATCCTATCGAATGAATGATTAGAGAAGTGGATACAGACTGAAGAAGAGCAGTGTTTATTTAGCTATCAAAAAGAATATAACCATATTTTTTTCCTTAAATTTTGATATAGGAAACATATAGTCATCCCTCGATATCCACTGAGTGAATGGTCCCAGGACCCCTGCGAATACCAAAATTTGCTGATGCTCAAGTCCCTTCTATAAAATGACTAGCTAGTACTTGCATATGACCGGCACACATCCACTTGAATACTTTAAATCATCACTAGATGACTTATTATACCTAATACAATATAAATGCTTATAGATGAGTTGTTACGCTATATTGTGTTTTTATTTTAATTGTTGTATTGGTTTTTTTATTTTATTTTTTAAATAAAGAAACAGGGTCTCACTGTGTTGCTCAGGCTGGCCTCAAAGTCCTGGGTTCAAGTGATCCTCCCGTCTTAGCCTCAAGTAACTGGGCCTACAGGCTCGTGCCACCATGCCTGGCTTATTATTTTTTTGTTTTTCCCCCAAATATTTTTGTTCTGAGGTTGGTTGAATCTTTGAATGCAGAACCCACAAATAGATAGAGCCAGCTATACCTATACATCTCCCTTAGTACTTTGCTGTGTCTCCTTCTTCCTCTTTTTTTTTTCCCTTCATTTTTATTCACTCCTGAATTAATAAGCATAGAGCTGTCTTTTCTGAGAATTCTTTTCTATTTCTGTTAATCAAATATATTAACTCTGTTAATATACCATGTTAATCTCTCCTATGTAACAGATTTGTTTTTTAATTAAGATTTTCTTGGAAAAATACTTAGACATCTATCTGATAATCTAGTATGGAAATATATGCATTTTCAAATGCCGTAAAATGTAAATGTGTACTCTACTGATGAGTTGGCCATTGGTAAAAGACCGGGGATTGAAAATGACCCAAAGTAGTCTGTGCAGGGCAAAACTAACGCATCCTGGAAAGTATGAGTACTTTAGGTTTTTCTGGTATGGTGAAGTTGGGAAGTACTAAAATATTCAGAATTTTAAATTATGAAATTATTACTTTCTTTTGTAAATGGAATTTTATGGCAGTTGGATGTTTTTTGGAGAGCTTCATGTATAAACTGGTTTCTCTTTATTGCAGTTGTTCAAACGCAGAAATGTCTCTTTGCCCAGAAATGATGAATCTATGCTAGAAAGTCCTATACAGGATCCAGATATCAGTTCCACTGTACCCATTCTAGAGGTATATTTTACAAAAATGGATTTCAAATTATACTTTAACAATATTTCAGTGATATTATAGATAGCGAATATTATTTATGCAAGGTATTTAAATGTTAATTATATTTTATTTTGTATGTTTTAGGAAGAAGTTATTACCACTGACATGGTTCAGATGATTTTTTCTAATAATGCTGATCAACAGCTAACAGCAACACAAAAATTTAGAAAGCTGCTTTCTAAAGGCAAGAATTCTTTCAGTATGCTTATTTGATATTATGGGATTTTGAGCTTTATTTTATTAGATTTTTTTATTTTAAGGCACCTGTTTTTGCTAGACACAGTAGGTCTTATTTTTTCTTTAAAATATATTTTAAAATAACATCCATTTTGAACATTATATTATTAAAGTAACATTGATGATAGAAAAATTATAAAGTATAAAAGAATTTAAAGAAACAAATATAAAAATCATCAATTTTGCTGCCAAGAAATAAAGTTAGAGATATATATTTTTAAACCCTTATAGAAATATTTTTCAGACTTGATTTTTGTAAATGGCAACATAACATTACAGAGAATGAATATAAAATAATAATTCAATCAGACATTTCATTTTTTTCCTAATTTGATTATCATAAACAATTATGCAATCTAAAACTTCTTTAATGTACACTCATAAAAGTAAAAAACTGGGTCAAAGGGAATAAACTCTATTAATTTACACTCGATCTTCAATTTGTACAAGTATTTATTTCATTGTATTTTTACAAACACAATTATCTTTAAGAAACAAATGCCTATGTAATAGTAGCTCATTGTATTTTTCTGGTAATTAGGTTGAATATTTTATTTATTGACTCTAATTCATGATTGCTTATCTGTTATTTTTCCAATTTTTTCTTCAGTTTATAAGAATTCTTTTTTAAATAAAAATTTCAATCTTAGTCTATCTTGTATTTCATATGTGGAATTTACAGAATTATTATTTTAAGTATATGGAATTGTACAGTATATATGAACTGCTAAGACTGTGAAAATCCCCTTGGCTCAGCTGTCTTACCTTCCTAAGAGACACAGAATTTAGCAGCACATGAAGAAGGAAAGAACTGGTCTCAAACTCCTGGCCTCAAGTAATCCTCCTGCGTTGGCCTCACAAAGTGCTGGGATTACAGGCATGAGCCACTGTGCCTGGCTAAACTATAGTATCTTTTTCATAGTGATAATCGTTTTCTCTGCTTCTTCTTTGTAGTGGAATTATGCTTGCCCAGGTTGGGCATACAGCAGGAATAGAGCTGTTTTCTTTTACTGATTGATATGAGTTCCTGCCAAATCTATCAGGCCTAGAAAGATTTACTATATTTGATCTATCAATGTGGGAAATATGGAAAAGCAGCTAGAACTAGAACTGGAAACAGAAATAGCAAGAAACTTTTCCTCTGTTGTAAGCATTTCTTTATTATAATTAGTGTTCTTGCTGTTGACAGTAGGGATATAAATATACCCCTGGCAACTGTGTAGTCTACCTACACCAGCCATTACTCTTCTGACTTAAGTCTATGATGGTGACCTTTTGCTGTATCTCCTTTTTATTTCCCTATCATGGCTAAATCACTGGTCATCCTTTTCTTCTATTCCAGTTTTGTAGAAATTCTCCAAAACTTTTTTATTGTGCATGATTCTTGCCTAGTTTTGAGTGCTGAAGCAGATATTCCCCCTATTTTGCTTATTGCCATATTGCTGAAAGTTACTGCCATGACTAAAAGTCTTTTCTATAATAGTTCATCATGTTTATAAGATTATATAGAATATTATTTGTCAATTAATATAATTATAATAGTTCATGATGCCATATTAGCTAATGATTGAAGTGTACTTTAATTGCTGTCTTTTAAATGAAGGTAAGCATAAATGAGTTGCTTTTAATTCTCCAGGAAGAGACTATATTTGGGTTCTTATATGGGGATATATGTCATATCTATGTCTGTATTTACCTGTATATATAGATATAGCTGACAACCTCAGTGCCCACTTCTCCCTACACTCTAACTACAAAGCCCTATTTTTTTCTGTCTTTCAACCTCATCTTCTCCCTTCAAAAAGAGCAAGACAAAATTTCTGTCCCTTAAATTTAAAAAAATGTAAGAGAAGGTAGTAAATTTAGAATTTTCCATGGAAATAAAAAAACAAGGTGAAAGTCATAACTACAACACTCTAATTTTGTTTTGATTTTTTTTAAGGTAGAGAGTAAAAGGGTTACAAATATATATTGTTTTACCATATATAGCTATAATAACAGTATAAGCCAGGGTCTGTAATTAACGTTTTGCAGAATCTGGACTTTTTCATTTAGAACACCCAAACAATACTTTATGGGCATAACTTTACTAACTTTTCAGAAATCTCCTAATTTTTGACCAGGTTAGAAAAATAACAAATTTGTAGGAAAATGAAGAAAAGAATAAAAGGAGTCTTTTCCTAAGTAAACTTTTTTTTAACAATTAAGAACATGGTTTCTAGGATTTAAACTGGCTTAAAATTCAATGAATAGGTTTTACTATATGAAAAAGAAGGATTTGTTCAGATATTTGATGGCTACCCTTTTCTTATTCATCCTGCTCATTAAATACAATATATTAGCATTTATATATGAGTTATTTGTGATCAGTGACAGTCAAATAGAGGAAGTAAGAAGAAAAGGAAGACTCAAAAGTGGAAATGAGAATTCTCTCTTGTGTGACTAGATGTATAGGTAACTTAGTAATAGACAGATTTGGGTGGTGGATGCAGGGCAAGGGGAAGGAGTAAGCACAGTGGTATAGTTAAGTTTGGTTTTGGTTATGCTACATTTTTAAAGAAGGTGTGAATATAAAAATGTATCTGATAGGTACTTAGAAAGATGGTCTGAAATCTAGGAGAGGAGAATTCAGTTAAGGAGGTTAGATTTGTGAGTTATCATAAATGATAATTATAAGTGATACTGAATTAACAAAATAGATAAATTTTCTGAGAAGAGAATAAACAACAGGAATAAGACTAACTTAAAGAAACACTATCAGAGAAGTTACTGAAGAACCACAGAAAGCACTTTTTGCTTAAGCCAAGGTAGAAGAAAGATTTCTTTGTACTTAGATAACAATACCTGAAATACCTTTCTGCAAATTTTACTTGAATTTCCAGCACATTTTGTGATTTTTCAAAAGCCCTTTGCATTTTATGGAAATTTATTAACAATTATAGATAGTCCAATAGCATTTCTGTAAACAATAATACCCTAGCAAAATATAATAGAATTTCAGGTGGCTGAGAAACAATAGGCAAGTCGTGGTTGATAGTGAAGGAGATATCCTTAGAAATTGAGAGTAGTACTATAAAAAATTAGTGGAAGAGTTATCCCTCAGTTGGTGTTTTGAGTATTTGACTAAAATACTCAGAGTTTTAAAGGTTGTCTCCTCAATAGCCTTTAACTTACGAAATTTATTTATGTAGGAAATTTTTAAATTTTTTTTATGAACGGGAGGAGGTGGAGACCACCAGCCCACTGCCACTTAGGAGAGGCCCATATAAGAAATTTTTAAAAAGTTTCTTCTTGCAATTAGTGAAAGTAGAATTTACTTTATAAAAAAATTTTAATTTGAGAACATTTGTCTTAAGTCACATGCAGCTAAGGGTTTTAAACTTGGTTGAATGAAATTTAGGAAAGAGTATTTTCTGTGCCCTGTTAATTGACACAGGGATAAGATCATTGTCTTTTTTTGTCTATTTAGTAACTTTATTCTTTTTTAATTTGTAGAACCTAATCCACCAATAGACCAAGTTATACAGAAACCAGGAGTCATACAGAGATTTGTGAAATTTCTTGAAAGAAATGAAAATTGTACTCTACAAGTGAGTCTAAAGTTTGCTTTCTTAATTTCTTTCTAGGAATGACATATGATTAAAGTTTTTAGTGAAAGCAACTTCCACAATACTGACTATGTTGTAAGCATTCAGTAAATACTTGGCAATTAAAGGAAAAGGCAGTGTGAACTGTCTTGCTTTTGGGCATGGTTGCAGTGCTGATTTTTTCTGGGAATTGTTATTTTATTAAACAATTTTGGAAAAATATATGAAATCATTACTAATGTTAATAAAAATTTTATAGTTGTCAATCTTTAATAACTCTTTATTTTTGAAAATCCTAAAATGTTAACTTAATGGTTAAATTTATTTTGGTTCTTAGCTAACTAGAGTTGTAACTTTTACCTGTTAAAACATTTTTAGCTGATCAATTAGCTCTTTTTTCCAAAAAAGAATAATTAGTATTATCTACTAAAAATGTGACCAAAGTTAGAGTTGTCCTAAAAAGCATTGCTTCTCAACCATGATATGGTTATAGTTTTAAGATGTCATTCAAATAATTTGCTACTAATGGTAAATTACTAAAGTTTCAAATATTTTAATGTTTTTTTAAAAAGATTGTTTTTCCTGACTTTTATTAATATGTCTTCAGCAAGAATATAGAGTGGAATTCTATCTATGTATCAAGAGTTGCACAAGATTTACACCTGACTTATCAGCGCTATTGTTGGTAATGGTGGACTGTTATTTGAGTAACAGTTGTTGAATTTACAACTTAAGAGTTGTAAATAATTTGGGAAATATTTTAGGTGTAAGCAAAGGAATGTGTTGCACATATGAATGTGAAAAATTGTTAAAAATGTTTATAATAAATGTCTCTGAGGAAAAGGTACTTTATAATTTTGTTGTCAATTATTTTGAACTAGAGATCATGAGATCTAGTTCCTTTGCTTTATATAAACCCTGAGTCCAGACTAAAATCCAGGCCTCCTGATATCTAGTTTATTATTTGGCTTTTTAATTCTAACTGAATGAAAGAAGAAATGAGTGAATATGAATAAATAAAATTGAGTGCTGGTTTGAGCCAAACATTATGGAAGATGTTACAGTTCCAAAATTAAGAGGTCCCTGTCTACAGAAGTTCTATTCTCTGCTGGGAAAGGCAGACATAAAACAGATCTGTGATAAACAGAAGTGCTCTGGGAACACAGAGAATATAACAACTTATTCTATTTAGGGGAAGTCAGGGAAGACTTTACAAAGGTAGTGTTGTAGGACTGATGACAAGGATGAAGGAGAGTTTGGCAAACTATTAAAAAAGGAAAACTATTAGGTTGAGAGAATAGCATATGCAGAGAGCTTCAAAGTGGGGCCCATAGGCCAGATTGGCCTAGAAACAAATTTTGTTTGGCCTGTATGTGTTTTAAAACATGTGAATTAGATGCTGGACTTTTAAAAATTGGGGAAATTCAAATGAATATCCAGATTGTTGGCTTCTTTTGACAAATGAGAAGAGTTGGCATTGTTGCCAGATAGTAAAGATGAAATGGAGCTGAACAAGAGTTCTGCCTTTTTTTTAAAATTTTTTAATTTATTAAAATTTTTAGAGGGTTCTTTTTAAAAAAAAATTGTAGCCATACACTCCAGTTTTTCACAGTTCTCACTTGCTTATTATTGCCTGCTGGTAGGTTTATGAATTTACCAGTTTTCACTAATGCTTTCTCCTAGGGACACAAATGACAATTTTGTAGATTTACCTTTGAATTGTCCTTTAGTTTATTTCATTATCTGCAATCAGTTAGGATTATGGTCTTCATTTTTTAACATCAATTCCTTCTCAGTATGGACAAAGCAGAGCAACAACAAAAATAAATAAAATAAATTCCTCACTTTAAATTTTTTCTTAATTTTACACATAATAGTAACTGTACTTTTCAGTATTTCAGTAATGCTTTTTGGGTGCATTTTTTATTATTCATAGTGATGTCTCTGTTCATGTGAAGAGATGTCTATGTGAAATATTTTTTAAACTATAGTTGCTGCTTAGATTGGCTGTGGATTTGTAAGTTGCTTTCAGTAATTAACTTGTATATTTTGGAGTCAAGGTTGAATTTTCTCAGTTGCTTCTGTTATAAATCCATAATGTATATTTGAATTTTAATTGAATTGATACTGAGTAACTTTTCAAAGGTTCTGCTGCTTAAAGAATACTAGAAGTCCTAATCTTGAGTCTGCTAATAATGAACATTTGATGTTGAACAAATACCTATATCCTTTAGCTTTTGATTTTCTTGTTTCTTAAAAGAGGAGGTTGTGGTTACTTGATACTTAGGGAAACTTTATGATCTTAAGTTCCCTACTGCTCTATTACGTAGGGTCTGTTATTTATTTTTTATTTTTATTTTTAATTATTATGAATACATAACAGTTGTATGTCTTATTTATTTTTTACTGCTTGCTTTAGGACACTTGGCTCTCTAATAGTAATTATAAATTCAGATGTGTTTATATTGTTGATTTTGTAAATTTTCATTATATTCTTTCTCAGTTCTTATTTTTCCATATTGAATAATGCTTTTTTCCCCCTAAAGGTTTTTGTCTATGAAATCTGACTTCACAGTAAATATTAATTATGTCAGTCTTTCTCTCAGACTTGTCCAGTTAAGTCTTTACTCCTCCTCTTCTTCCCTTCTCCTTTCTGACATTTCTTTGGTGCTTTTATTTATTTTACTTTTTACCCCTTAGTTTGAAGCTGCGTGGGCATTAACTAATATAGCATCTGGAACTTTTCTACATACCAAGGTAGTGATTGAAACTGGGGCTGTTCCAATTTTTATCAAACTTCTTAATTCCGAACATGAAGATGTTCAGGAACAGGTAAGTTTCTAATTTGTATTGTTATATATAATGGAATTTAATTTTCTCTGAAAAATACCATTTGTGATTATGATTTGTAATTCATTTTCTCATATTTTAAACATTAAATATAACTTTCACAGTTGAAAAGTAACATGTCCTTTTGTACTTACATGAAAAATTTAAAGTGAGAATATAATAAATGATAATTGCATTTACATAATTTCTCATCTAATAGAAATTTAGTAAGTGAATAATTTGATCTTTTACTACCATTTGTTGTTGTTGAGACAGGGTTTCTGTTGCCTGGGCTAGAGTGCAGTGGTCTCATCATAGCTCACTGCAACCTCAAACTCTTGGGGTTAAACGATCCTCTTGCCTCATCCTCCCAAGTAGCTGAACTACAGGCTTGTGCCACCAGGCCCAGCAAATTTTTTTTTTTTTTTTTGGTAGAGATAGGATCTCGCTATTCCCTAGGCTGTTCTTGGCTTCAAGTGATCCTCCTGCCAAAAGTGCTAGGACTATTGGCATGAGCCACTGCACCTGGCACTGCTACCATTTATTTTAAAAATTATAATGAACCCCAACTAATCTTAAAGTTATTTTTAGGGATCAATTCAAGCTAATTCTCACATTAGCTATTAACTCATTTTTCCATGCTTTGTGTCTTTCTCCTCTTCTTTTACAAATCCCTTCCCATTGAGTGGATTTCTTGGTGTAGTCGATTTCTTGGATCAAACCTCTACTATAAGTACAGTCACGTGTCACTTAGAGACAGGGATACGTTCTGAGAAATATGTCATTATGTGATTTCGTGGTTGTATGAACATCATAAAGTATACTTACATAAACCTAGATGGTACAGCCTACTATTCACCCAGGCTATACTGTATAGCCTATTGCCCCTAGGCTACAAACCAGTACAACATGTTGCTGTACTGAATATGGTAGGCAGTTGTAACACAATGATAAGTATTTGTATATCTAAGCACAGAAAAGGTACAGTAAAAATAGGGTATTATAATTTTATGGGAACACCATCGTATATGTGGTCTGTTGTTGACTGAAATGTTGTTATGTGGTATGTGACTACGTGGAAAATTCGCTAAATATATTTTGTCCATGTAGATTCAGAGTAGAAAAACTATGCTTTGTTGAACATTATAGATATTTCACTGGTATGCAAGGACAACTTTTAAAATGTACCATCTTTCAATTTGATTAAAAATGTTATTAAATTACATTTTAAAAGTTTTCCTTTCTTACTGCCCTGGTTTTGTTTTACATGTTGCTAAAAGCTATCACTTTGTTCATTCTATACTAAAATCTCATTCTTGCAAGAGCATCTTATTTAAGATATTATCTTAAGATTATATTTTGTTCTTACTTTTCTAAGGCGGTTTGGGCACTTGGTAATATTGCTGGTGACAATGCAGAATGCAGAGATTTTGTGTTGAATTGTGAAATACTTCCACCTCTGTTAGAGTAAGTACTTTGTTTAAATTTATCACAATGAAGTATATATCACAAACTGTATATACCACTATATTTCTGAATGCACAATTAAGTTCTAAAGTGATGCTTTTAAATTTGGCTTATGGTTAACCATGCCTTTAGTAGTTTGAAAATAGATAAACCAAGAGAAATTTTCAAATTCTATCATATTTATGTCTTTTATATTATCTTAAACTATACTTAACACTACAGTGGTCATTGCTTACAGTGCTAAAATAATTATTCTACAAAACAAGGATATATAGTAGTTTATAATACAATAAAATTTTAATGTTGCTATAGCAGGGAATCTTTAATACTTGAACAGATGATGTATTTAGGATGTCAGGAGGTTTTTATACTTCATCTTGAAATGTTCAGAGAACAAAAATCTTAAGAGATTTTTCTTTCAGGATTAGAATTTTATTTAAAATGACTTATCTAATGGTTTCTTCTTCAACTTTGCACATTTTTAAAAAAGAAATTGCCCTGTGAAGTCCTTTATAGAAATGACATAAGATAGGTTTTTTTATACATGTTGTTTATGATTCACTAAAAGCATCTTTATTAGTCAATGGCAAGTACTGAAAGAAAACTGAACTGAATGGTTAGAAGGAAAAATTTTATCATTTCTTTGCCATTCTCCATCTTCTCTAGCTAAGGTATTAAATTGGAAGGATGAATTTCTAGACATTAGTTTGCCAAGGACATTTTACTCCTGTAGATAAAGTGGCTTTCTGTGGAAAGAAGTGATATCTCCGCATGATTTCATTTAACCAGTATTAATTGAGGACCTACTGTGTGCAGACCATTGAATCACTCAGTACAATTTCATTTACTATGGGCTTATTCAGAGTTAATGTTTGATAGTATTTGACAATTTCTTTATAGCAGAGCTATAAAAGAAAATACTAATTTAGAATTCAATATCAGAGTCATTTTGAAGTCTATACTATTAAAATATCTCTTAAAGTTTCAATTTGAGATTTTTCTGACCTGATTTATATACTTTTTACTTTTGGTTCTCTGTCTCTGGGTCATTTTATTATTTGTTAATATCTCAAGTTGGTAGCAGTTTACCAATTAGTAAGGATTTCTTGGGTCTAATCCCAAGAAAAGTCCTAAGTAGCTTTTTAATCATAACCAAATAAATCAAACTAAAAAATAAAACTAATGGAAAGCAAACAGTACCCAGCTATGTAGTACTAGTTATAAACATAATACATTTCAGAAAAAGTGTCAAAAAGTTGGAAAGTTTCAGAGTTTCATTATACAATTTGACCATAGAAAGTTTTGAAGTTTCATAAAAAATTGAGAAAGGTAATAAAAAGGAACTTACATCAGGGTACTAGATGCTCTTTATTTGGATAAGAGGAAAAAGTTATTAGGTTAATAATGATTATAGATTATCGTTCACTTTGAAATTCACATTTAGCTAATGCCTAAGTAAATATAAAACTCTTATTTATATATCATTTGATCAGTTCTGTGAGTGATGTTTTAATTTATTTATTACTAATTCATTTGATTCTCAGTAAATGTAAATCTTTTACTACTTTATATCTTGACATACTTTGTTGTTTTAATTTAATTCAACTTTAATTTATAATATATTAATAACCTATCTGGACAAGAAAAGACCTATACTTTTCCATAATGACCTCATTGATACAAAAAAAGAACAATAATATACAATAGGGGTCAGCCAACTTCAGCCCTCAGGCCAAATCTGGCTTGCTCCCTATTTTTGTAAATTAAGTTTTATTGGAACGTAGTCGTACCCATTCGCTTATTTAATGTCTTTGGTGCTTTCATGCTGTGTCAGCAGAGTTGGGTAGTTGCAACAGAGGAAGAGAGCCTGCAAAGCCTAAAATATTTATTGAAAAAATGTGTCAGCCCCTGATACACAAAATCAGTATAAGTTTTATTTCTAAATGAGTTGGTATTTTGGAGAGGCCTCAAAAAATCTATTTTGAAAACCTTTAGAACAGAGGAAAAGGAAAATCTTTAGAACAGAGACTTATTTTTTAGTGTGGTAAAATACATGTAACATAAAGGTTACCATTTTAACCATTTTAGACTGCACAATTTAGTGGCATTAAGTACATTTGCAATATTGTGCAGCTATCACCACTATAATTTCAATGCTGAGCACAGTGGCATATGCCTGTAGACCCAGCCAATCTGGAGGCGGAGGTGGGAGGATTCCTTGAGGCCAGGAGTTCAAGACCAGCTTGGGCAAGATAGCAAGACCAATCTCTAAAAATAAACATTAGCTGGGCGTGGTGGCACACACCTGTAATCCCAGCTACTCAGGAGGCTGAAATGGGAGGATAACTTGAGCGCATGAGTTTGAGTCCTGCCTGGGCAACAACATAGTGAGACTCCACCCTTACAAAAATTTTTTTAAAAAATTAGTTGGGTGGGATAGTGTGTGCCTGTAGTCTTTGCTACTTGGAAGGCTTTGTCACCTGGGCTAGAGTGCAATGGTGTCATCATAGCTCACTGCAACCTCAAACTCCTGGGCTCACGGAATCTTCCTGCCTCAGCCTCTCAAGTAGCTGGGAGTACAGGCTTGCACCACCACGCCTGGCTAATTTTTTTCCATTTTTGGTAGAGGTAGGGTTTATGCTCTTGCTCAGGCTTCTTTTTTTTTTTTTTTTTTCTATTTGTGATATCTTTTTTTCCCTCTGTATATTTTTTTAAGTTATTTTCTTAACAGTTACTCTAGCGTATACAGTTAACATCTTAAACTTATAATAACCTTGTTTGAATTATAGCAATTTAGCTTCAAAATTATACAAAAACTCTGCTCCTGAACATTTCTATCCTACTCTTTTAAAGTTGTTGCCACAAATTACATCATTATACATTGCTTACCCATTACCATAGATTTATAATTATTTTATGTGTTTGTCTTTTAAAACACACAGGAGCAAAAAAGGAATTACAAACCTAAAACTGCCATAATAGTGTCTGTTACATTTACCTATGTAGTTATCTTTAGTAGGGTTTTGTCTATCTTTGTATGGTTTTGAGGTATTGTCTATTGCCCTTTCATTTTAGCTTAAAGGACTCCCTTTAGCTATTACTGTAAACCAGATCTGCTAGTGGTGACCTTTTTCAGCTTTTGTCATCTGGAAATCTCTTACTTTCTCTTTCAGTTTTGAAAGGTAGTTTGCTGGATATAGAAGTCTTGGTTGGCAGGCTTTTCTTTTTTCTTTCAGCACTTTGAATATGTCATTCCATTGTCTTTATCCATGGTTTTTGATGAGAAATCAGATATTGATCTTTATGCAGAATACTTGTGTACACTGGCCGCTTCTCTCTTTTTGCTTTCAAGATTCTCTCTTCGGCTTTTGACAATTTGATTATAATATGTCTTGGTGTGTATCTTTTTGAGTTTATTCTACTTCAAGTTCATTTAGCTTCTTGGTTGCATAGATTTATTTCTTTTATCAAATTTGAAAAATTTTCAGCCATTATTTCTTCTTTTTTTTTTTTTTTGCCGCTTTCTTTCTCAGACTTCTCTTATGCATATATTGGTATGCTTGATCTTATCTAATAGGTCTCTTAGACTCTGTTCATTTTTTATCATTCTTTTCTTTCTCCTCTTCAGACTGGATAATTTCTTTCAATGGAGCTATCTTTAGGTTTGTAGATTCTTTCTTTTGCCTTCTCAAATCTGCTTTCAAAACCCCTCTAGTGAATTTTTAATTTTAGTTATTATACTGAATAAGCCCAATAAGTTCTATTTAGTTCCTTTTCATAATGTCTGTCTCCTTATTTATAATTCTCTTATTTGTCCAGACATTGTTCTCCTAGTTTCCTTAGTTCTTTGTCCTTGGGATTTTTCATTGTTTTTTAAGACATATTTCAGACAATGGATTTAAAATCTTTGTATAGTAAATACAATATCTGTAGTTTCTCAGGGACAGTTTCTTTTAATTTATATATTTTACTCTTAGTGGGCCATAGTTTTTTATTTTTTACATGCCTCATAATTTCTTATTGAAGAATGGGCATTTTGATTATTATAATATGGCAATTATGGAAATCAGATTCTCCTCTTTCTCCAGGTTTTGATGTTGCTGCTTGTTATAATTATTTGTTTAGGAACCTTTTGAATTAATTTTGTCAAACCTGTATTCTTTGTTATGTACAGTCTCTGAAGTCTCTATTCCTTTAGCTTAGTGGTTAGCTAGTGATTTGATAATTGAGAGTTCCTTAAATGTCTGGAGCCACAAAGAAAGAAAAAGAAAATTTTCCACATCTTTGCAGATTGGCTCTGTGTTGGGCCATTCCTTCAAAGCTGAGCCAGGCTGATTACAACTGTGACTTAGCCTTCACGGTTGTGCTAAGCTTAAAGTTGAGCCAGAGGTGACAGCTTAAGGTCTCCTCAAGTTTTTTCTGATTTCTCACTCTGCCCTGGGCATGTACATGGCTCTATATTGTCTGATACATGTGGAAGCTTTTCAAATCCCTCATTCCCAGCTTTTCCCCCAGGCTTTCAGTGTGTTTATTTGCCTCAATTATATCCTTTTTGCAAATATCTTATTCATTTGCCTTTTAATGCTTTTGAGGAACATTCTTTACATAGCTACTTTGCCACCATGAAAGAGTTCCCAGTTAGGTAAAACAAAGACAAGTGCCTTACATCAGTTTTCAGAGAGCATCCAAACCAGTCCATACAGACAAACACAATTCCTTTGAAACAAGGTATACTCAGTTCCCTCTAGAACAAGGAACCCACAGTGGAAAGGCAGGATGGCATCTTAAAGGCTGCTTGCAGGCTGGGGAAAGGATGAGGCAAGGGTAGATTAAAATACCAGAAAGCTTTCCTACCACATTTCAGCCCTTTCCTGGTTAAAAGTTCTCTTAGTTGCTGTGAACTTTCAACTATCTTCCGGAGTTCCCATAAAGATGATTCTAACAGTGTTTGCAAGTGTTTTCAGTGTTTCTGGGGAGGGATGGGCTCTCAGAGTTCTCTTCTGCATCATTTTTGCTTATGTCACTCCAAAACAGGGATTTTTTTTTTTTAACTTAGGTTCTCTGTAGTTCTAGCAGGTTTGTGGAGGTCCTTAGGAAGTTAACAAACTCGAAAATGCATGCCAAATTTTGGTGTATGTGCTTTTTTTCTGAGGTAAGGATCTGTTATGGTCTCAGCAGGGTCCACAGCTCTCTAAGTTTCAAGGACTACTATTAATACTTCAGGTTTAAATATGAATAACTAAAACATAACTTACTATGTTGTAAAAAAAAAAAATCCCTGTTAGTAGTAACTCCTTAGAAGTCTGGGAAGAAAAAATCTTGTTTTAGACACTCAGTTTCTTAGTAGATAGATACCAGGATTTATTGCAAATCAAATAAAAAACACCGAGACATGCCATCTGTTAATAACAAAACAGAAAACTTCCCATGTCAATAGATGATCTTCATTTAACTTGACCCTATATTCCTTGCTTTCTGAATTGGTATAATATTTTCATGG
Source organism: Mirza zaza (assembly GCA_008750895.1). Classification (NCBI taxonomy): domain Eukaryota; kingdom Metazoa; phylum Chordata; class Mammalia; order Primates; family Cheirogaleidae; genus Mirza; species Mirza zaza. The sequence continues at coordinate 18,889 of VSMD01138141.1, read as the reverse complement.
TTAAAACAAAGGTAATCTAGTACTTTTTAAAATGTATATAGAAATAAGTAAATTTACTGTGACACCCTTGATTTTCAAAGCATTTTATGATTTCTTTTAAGAATCCATTCAGATCATAGATTCAAACTTTAGAAAATAGAAATGTTATATGTTTATTTTTGTTTCTGAAAACATAATGAATTTTAAAGATGCTTTTATCCTATTTTACCAGTTTGAATATCTTAATATTTACCAGTTGAATATCTTAATATATATTGAAGAGAATTTTTATGTTATGATAGAAAATATCTAAAGAGGAAAAATGAATGTAAAGTGACAGTTGTTTTTTTCTTTTTCTTGACAGCTTATTAACAAATTCAAACAGACTTACAACAACAAGAAATGCTGTATGGGCCCTCTCAAATTTATGTAGAGGCAAAAACCCTCCTCCAAACTTTAGTAAGGTATGAGTAAAATATACAAATTAACAAGTCTATCTCCATAAACTTAAGTTTCTTTATGGTAGATTTTTTAAGGTTGAAAGGACTATTTTTTTGTTAGTCATTGTGGTCTTTATTGATGAGACAATATTTGCACATACACAAAATTAAAAAGATTTACAGTTAAATGGAAATTTCCCTTCTCTTTTTTCCATTGCTCAAATACCTATGCCCAAAGATAACCACTATAACCAGATATTTATGTATCTAGGAGTTGACTTTAGAAATCTTCTGGTTTACAAGAAATTGAAGCCTCCTGAGAGATTAAGGTAATTCTTTTAGGTCCACTGTGCTTTCCTTCCCATTGTAACTTTTATGTCCTAAGAATATCTTTTTCCCTGTCTACTAATATTTTTGCTTCTAGAAAGATAGATTAATAAATTCCAATTTAGTTCTATTGTTTACCAATAAGATGCTGTTAGAAAGACAGAACATGGGTAAATTTTTAGAATACCATTCTACTTCTTTTGAATTTAGTGTCTGTGAACTAAAGGGCACGATGAGCAATGACATATAGCACTAAGACAAGCTCAAAATTTGGTAAAGATCTGGTGATAAAGTTTCTGAGGGTAAAAAATAAAAAATTTAAAATTCAATAAAGATAATGCATGAATTGGTATGCCTTCTCATTTATACTTTCACCATTACAGTTTTAAGAATTCATGATTTTGCCACATTTCATCTAAACTGCAAGTATGACTTAAAAATCTCATTGTACTATGTCCGTTCATCTATTATCATACTCTATGGCATATTATGTAATTAGTTTAATATGCCATGTTTGATGTTTCTCTTGTTTTTTTCTACTTAGTAGCAGTATTGGATTTTTCTTAAGAAATGTTTACAATTCGAGATCTTTTTGTTCTAAATACATTTCATGTTTTTTTATGAGTTCTTTAGCCATAGACAAATAGTAATAATTTTGTAAAACTTTGTAATAGCAAACACCTTATATGAATAATTTATTTTAAATACATTTTCTTGTATAATTGGTAATACCTTTGAAATTTATGCAGTTATCTTTTTCCTGAAGAATTTCCTTATTTGAAAGTTACTGAAATTTATAAAACTGGTAGTCTAAACCAGAGGTCCCCCACCTATCATAAGTTTTATAATTATTTCATTGTATATTACAATGTAATAATAATAGAAATAAAGTACACAATAAGCGTAATGCACTTGAATCATCCCCAAACCACCACCCCTACCCCCCAAACTCCCATCCGTGGAAAAATGGTCCCTCATGCCCAAAAGGTTGGGACTGCTGGTCTAAACCACATTTTTAAAGCATCCTTTTAAAGTTATTACCCATTACATGGAACATAAAGGACTTTGGAAAGTTATGTGGACCTTGAGAATTCATATAGTGATCTGAACTCTAGGCCAATTCACATTTATATTGGTTAATATTAATACACATTATTTGATAGCTGGCAGAGAAAGGATTATTGATTAACAGGCTGTTTCTTATTTTGTTTCCTGTCCTCCTACCTCTACTCCCTTCTCATTTACCCTCACTCTTAGCTTATGACCTTGCTTCCTATTTCACTGAGAAAATTGAAACAATAAAAAGAGAATTTCCATAGTTTATCATTACCACATTTACTATCATGTGATTATTTGTACCTGCCTATTATACTTTCTTATCATTGTTGATTATTTTTTTTTCTCCATTATAAAGTTAATTCCACCATTTGTGTACTACATAGCTTTTTCTCTTCCCTGTTCAGGGGTAACACTCCAATAATTTTCTTTCTCAAGCATTATCAGTTTGTTTGCTCCTCTAAATCATTGTCATTGCTGTAAAAATATACTGTTATTTTGTCTTAATTCTCCTTTCTGCTTCTGAGAACCCCTATCAATTTTCCTGTTAACTCTGTGGTCCCCACAAGGGGGCCATGGACCAGTGAGGGTCCACAGCCTGTTAGGGATGAGGCCAATGGGCCTGTCCCCAGTCAGTGGAAAAATTGTCTTCCATGAAACTGGTCCCTGGTGCTCAAAAGGTTGAGGACTGCTGTTTAAGTAACACTCTTATTTCTTCGCTTCTGTTTACAGCAAAAATTTATTATTTGTCTGTTCTTGCATTGTTCACTTTCTCTCCTTGCATTCTTTCTTGAATTCATTCCAATCAGATTTTTCCTCAGTCACTACACCGAAATTGCTTTCATTAAGGCCATAAATATTTCCACATTGTGAAATCTAGGGGTTAGCTTGTAGACTTCTTACATGACCTGGGATGTCCAGTGATCATTCCTCAGTCTTTATGTTACCTGCCTGACTTGCCTGCATTTAACACAATTTAATCACTCCTCTTCCTGTTTAAACTTTCTTCACTTTGTTTTCAGGCCACTGCACTCTCTTGATTTTCCTTCCATCTTGGTGATTGCTCTTTTTCAGTTTCTTTATTAGTTCCATCTCTTCTCCTTTACCTCCTAATGTTGAGAATACAAAGTATGTGGTTTTGGCTTTTTTCTCATCTCTATCTTTACTCACTTTGTAATTTCACCCATTCTGTGACTTTAAATATCATCTGCATATGAGCAATTTCCAAATTTCAGTGTTTGATTCATACTTTCTTCTGTACTCCACACTCAGTATCTTTATTTGGATATCTAATAGGCATCTCTGGCTCAACATATCTAAAACATAACTCCTGTCCTTTTCCCCCTAAACCTGCTCTGCCAACAATATAAGTTAATGGAACTTCTGTTTTCCATTACTCAAATGAAAAACTTTAACATTATTCTTGCCTGCCTTCTTTTATCTCCTATTCTTCATCCACACCATCAGGAAATTCTGTTGGCTCTACTTCTGAAATATATTCAGATAGAGTTCCCTGTAGCTAAATTTGGCAATATTTAAGGATGGAAAAGAATAGGGAAAGGAAATATTTTTAACACATTGATAAAAAAATCTAACTCTATCGTGATACTAAAATTAAACTGGAAAAAGGAAAGCTCTTTTTTACAGAAGAATGCCAACTAATACACATAGAAGGATTGTTAATAGAGAAGACAACCACCTTAGTAATAATTGATTTAAGTAGGAATCACAATTCTAAAACCTTACATTAAAAGGAAAGAAACCACACACAAGTATCCAAGAAATTGGACAACAAAATGTGAACCACAGAAACCGAACTTTGGGATATCAGGCACAGTGGAGGCTGAAATGCCTTACTGGGTTAGAAACTTGGAGAGTAAAATCTACATACTGATTGGTAAAACCCTGTAGCCCTCTTCCAGTGCCCAGTTCCTAGATCTCCAGTAGTGCTACAATTTCTTAAAATAAACTTTTAGTCTTTGGTAGCATTGAGAATGCTAGTCACCTACCTATGAGGTAGGGACCCAAACCTGCTTCCTGTTAAGATTTTTAATTTTTCCCTCTATTTTAGCACCATCCCCCTGCCTTCTGTGATACCTGGTGCCTCTGATTTCTAAGGCATTTGGGGGTGGTGGCGGGGGATAAATAACTTCCTTCTTATTGGTAGCTTCCTCTCCTGGCACTAAGATTCCACTTTTTCCTCCTTTTCTAAGTCAATTACCATTTTTTTTTCCACTTTCATCTTTATGTATTGTGGGCAGGATTATAAATGTCAATTAGTCTCCTCAAAGACGGAATTTGTATTTCTGTTTCTTTTCCTTCTTTCTGAGAAGACAGTGGGGCAGAAATGTTTTTTTTTTTTATTTTGCTCTCTTAAAGCTAGAAATATGTAGTACTTTTAACTCAGTAAAAAGGTATATATCAGCTACACTGATTTTTTTTTTAACTCAAAACTTTGTATTTTCTTTAAAAAACTGATTTCACTATTCAAGGAAGAGGTGGTTGGCAAGGGTGGAATCATGATTGTTGGATAAGGATCCAGCTGTGCCAGTTTTATTTACTAACTTACAGGTGGACATGTCTACTTTGTAAAGTAACTGATTTATGTACCTGGATCCTAGGATCATCCTTAAAGGAAGGGCCCAGCAGAAAAGATAACTACTTTTAGAAGATTATAGTTTATATACTGATAGTCTTTAAAATAGAGATAAAGGGAAAACTCATCTAAAATATTAGGACATAAAGAAGATTTTGTCACTTTTTATTTGTGACATATCTAACATTTAACATATAGCTCTTACCTGGGGAGAAAGACTAAGGGATATCTTAGTCTTTTCAATAGGTTTGCTGATTTAAAAAAAGCAACTTTAAGGAATATAGAATCAATACCAATCACAGATAAAGAGGGCCAATATTTAAGTACTTAGTATATATCAGGTACTGTTCACGGATGCTACATTCATTCTTACCAGTTTAATTGTACCTTATCCCTGTTTCACAAATGAAGAAATTGAGGTTTAGAGATATTAGGTAATTTTCCCATACCTAGTAAGCAATGTTTGAAACTTGGTCTGTCTGAAAGGAAGACAAGAAGAATCATAGCATTTATCTATTAATAATTCAGCCCTCTTGTTTTTCAGATTGGGAAACAAAATCTCAGAGAAGTGAATTGGCTTGCTTTCCTCCACAACTAATTAGTTATATTGTTAATGCTAGAGGGATTAAAAATCTCTGGTATAATGAGTTGTTCCTTAGTTGAAGATTTAGGCTTTTTGTTATATTAGGAAGAAATGTAGTTATTAGTGATTTCTATTCAGAGATCCTTCACAGACATATTTATATTTTCTATACCTTTGCTCCTCAAAGTAGATTTATTTCCAGTAAAGTACATGTAATGAGTAAAATGAGACTCATTTAATTTAGATCATATTCTATGATCATCATGTTAAATACTTAACTGAAGCATTTGGACTTACTTCAGTTTTGGTATGTCTTTTTTTTGTGGGGCTGTGTATGATTTAGACGTAGAGAGGAGATCCTAAATATATATTTCATTAGTTAAAAAAAAACTTTATCACTCATCTTAATATAAAATAATAGGAATCCTAACCAATTTCATGTTTATATATCTGATCATAATTTTAAAACAATAGAATATTTTAATTTTTCATAGCATTAAATTTTTATTTTAAAATGAGTTTCTATATTTTCCTAAGAAATTTGGCTTTAGATGGAGAAAAAATTTAAATATTGGCCTTTTCTTCCCTTCCAGGTTTCACCTTGCTTAAATGTCCTATCACGATTGTTGTTTAGCAGTGACCCAGATGTGTTAGCAGATGTGTGTTGGGCCCTTTCTTATCTCTCCGATGGACCCAATGATAAAATTCAAGCAGTCATTGATTCTGGAGTGTGTCGAAGATTGGTGGAACTTTTGATGTAATTATAATTTATGTTTAACAGTTGTATGATTGTGTATTAAGGTTAGCAATTAAAGTAATGACCTTGTAAATATCTCAAGAGTCCCTATCTTCAGGAAGAATTAAAAATCTACCAACCCCACACTTAGGAGAATAGCCGTACTCCTAAAATATTGACCTTTAAACTTATATCTTATAGTTGAGATTATTTTGTAAACGAATTTTCCTTAGTTTAGTGTGATCTTTTTATGAATGAGAGAGACTGAATTCAACAAGTATTTATGGAATGCTTGTTACCTGATAAGGTGTTGTGCAAGACATTGTTAATGAAGTATAAAACTAAGTTTCTACTCTCACAGAACCAATAATCTAGTTTATTATTCATGATAGTAATTTATTTGAGTAAAAGTTCATGTAATGAAAATCATTTAGCATTGTTTTAAAGATAATATGTTTCTCTTTGCTGAGCTGTTATAGCTGTTTTCTTTAAAAAGAACAGGTTTTCTATATAAAGAAGTTAAACACTTTCAAGAAAACTTGTTTTAAAAAGATGTTATGCTGGCCAGTCATGGTGGCTCATGCCTGTAATCCTAGCACTCTGGGAGGCTGAGATGGGAGGATTGCTTGAGCTTAGGAGTTTGAGAACAGCCTGAGCAAGAGTGAGACCCATCTCTACAAAAAATAGAAAAAATTAGCCAGACATGGTGACATGCACAACTGTATGTAGTCCCAGCTACTCAGGAGGCTTAAGCAGGAGGATCACTTGAGCCCAGGAATTTGAGATTGCAGTGAGCTATGATGACACTACTGTAGTCTACTCAGGGCAACAGAATAAGACTTGGTTTGAAAAAACAAAAAGATGTTATGGCTGCTTCATCCTCCTTCCTTCTTTTAAAAAAAAGTGTTATCTTCTTCCCTTTCTTCTTTTGTCAAAAAGCCATTCGATCAGCCAAACAAGACAGGTGACACAAGAGAAGTCTGACGGCATCAGAGGAGGGTGGGCAGGCAGGTCCAGTGGTGAGATCAGGGCCCACACTTGAGAATGGCACTTACCAGAGTGAGCACACAGCAGGCTAGAGTGAAGCTTGTAGCTAACACATCACGAGATAGCAGCTTAGGTAGGTTAGAAGACTGGCCGTATATAGGGAGATTAGTAAGATAGAAGCTATTTCTTGTTATCAGAGAATGGAAATAATAAATATGGAAGAGAAGAAAGCCTGAATAATCCTGTGATTTTTAGATTAGAAGTAGAAATGTCAGTGTGAACTCATGGCTCTTAATAAAAATAGGTGTAGAAATGTATATAGATAAGCATGTGTGTGTCCTCTTAAAGGGCCTGGGAACAATAACACTCATATAGGAATTGGCTGAACATCCTGAATGTCCAAATCTAGGTTTCTAAATACCGCTCTTCATTTAAAGGAATCAGGGTTAGAGAAATGACTGATTCCAGGGCTGGGAATGAGAAACATGACTGTGGAAAGTAATGAGTGCTCAAAGAATGGAGAAATATCAAAAGGACACAGAAGCCAACCTGAAAGGGTTCTCACTCTCCAAACCTGGACAATTTGAGCTTTGAAATCAATTATTTTAATGTATAATTTACTAAATAAAATAGGAAACGCATGAGTCCACACTAAATGAAGTCGATGGAGATAAGGCATGTAGTTAGAATAATAGTGTTAGAAAATCATTGGTAATAATACTAATAATTACTAATAATTCAGACAATAATCATTAAGAGATGCTAAAGCTAGTGGTAAAAGTAGATTAAGGAATAGGATTTTACATACTTTCAAAGTATCCCCTTACAAAATATTAATTATAAAGGGAGAAACAATAATGGTAAAGTGGAAAAGTCTAGCAGATACCATGTGATTAGGGACCAGAGTTCATCACCACTATAATGGGACAAAATAACCATATGTCACCCAGGAGAATATAAAGAAAGGATTATAGCATTTGTGATAGTCCAGCCAAAAATACATAACCTTCGTCTTCACGAAGAAACATGTTTCTTCACGAAGAAACATTGGATAAATATAAATAACTGGCTTATGATCGTCAGAGATGTCAAAATCATGAAAATCAAGGGAAGACTGAGAAATTGCTCTGGGTTGAAAGACATGAAAACTGGGTGTAAATTGTGACCCTGGATTAGATCTTTGTTATCAAGATATTATTAGAATAATTACTGAAATTTGAATAAAATCTCAGGGTGAAAACTATATGGAAGTTTTTTGTATTATTTTTGTAAATTTTATGTAAATTTTAAATTCTTGTTAGTATACAAGTTCATATTTTTATTTTTAGGCACAATGATTATAAAGTTGTATCACCTGCATTAAGGGCAGTTGGTAATATTGTGACTGGTGATGATATTCAAACACAGGTGAGTTCAGACTTCAATATGATAAACTGTTAATGTAATAGACTTTAAGAAATTTATTATGTTTCATACCACTTGATATGTATTAATCAAGACTTTAGCATTACCATAATTGTATTGCCATCCATAATTTGACACTAAATATATTCTGGATAACAAGTGGTCAACCTGAAATACTTCTGTGGGAAAGCACTATCCTAGATCTGTATCAATGCAAAGAAGTATAAGAAATGAGCTCTGATCTTGAGGGATTTATAATCTAATCAGGGAGAAACTATACATATATTTAGACAATGCAAATTACCCAAGGTAGTATGTTTACTCTGAACTGATCAGTCAGTAAATGCTAAACAGTTTAATAAAAGAGATCACTATGCTAAGAAATCAGTGTAGTTTCCACAGAGGTTGGAACTAAAGCTAGGTACAGAGGCAGACATGCATGAGTTATGTTTAAGAAGTATTAAACTTGATTGTAATAGAAACTGTTAGTAGAGAGCGTGATTGATTATAGGTTAGAAGTGAAGTTGTAAATGAGAGAGCCTTTTATACTAGATTGAAGACCCAGATTATGAGGATGGAAGGATGGATGGAAAGGAAACATATCTGGGATTGTTCATTAACAACTTTGTGTGTGTTTGTATATATATATTTGAAAGGATGGTGAGATGTCAAAGGTATGATGTCAAGATTGACTCCAGATTTGGGGTACAATCTTTTTAAAGATAAAAACTTAAACTTAGTAACATATTAGATCACCTAAAAGTGATTAATTGATAATTATTCATTTAAAATAGCTCTTTAAATGAAAATGCCTTTGTAAACATGAACTGTATTTTTCAGCTGAATTTACATTCTTCACCAAGTAAATTTAATGGAAATCATTGAATATAGGAACATAATTAATCTTGTACTAGAATAAAGAATGTGAAGGGACAAAGCAGAATACACTTCTTTGTTACAAAAGAGAAACAAAAGTGTTTATGAAACAGACTTATTCTACACATTAAGGTTTCGTAATGGTCATAGAATTAGATACTTTCAGACTGTTGGTATGCTCTGTACGTATTTTTTACTAATTCATTTTGCAAAACTGGAGGTTGGATATTGACCTCAGTCATCAAATCTTTCTTCAAGTTGTTATATCAGTTGAACTCTGAGTACATTTGTAAATTTGAAGGACACACCTATGATTTGCATTTTAGTTGAGAAGAGGGCACTTTCCTATACTGGCATGAGATAAGTTTTGGCAACAGCAGGAAAGCAAAAGGCAGCAAATGCTCAAGTTTTACCTTGAGAAGTTCTCTTTTCTTAATTTCATTTTTCAGAATGATTTTTTACTTCTAAATAATTCATTATTAGATTTTTGTGTATATTATTTTCTGTAAAACTTTTTGTTTACATTTCTAACTTGTTTTAGGTAATTTTGAATTGCTCTGCATTACCCTGTCTCTTACATTTATTGAGTAGCCCAAAGGAGTCAATTAGAAAAGAAGCTTGCTGGACTGTTTCTAACATCACTGCTGGAAATAGAGCTCAGATTCAGGTAAGTAAATTTCAGATCTGAAAATAGAACAGGAAGGTCTAAGAAGCCATTTTGGACAAAAGGCAACATTTTATGAGTGTGTTTTTTAGTGAGACTAAAAAAGATTCTTTTAGAAAAGAATTCCTGAAAAGTATTTTTAAAACCATGGCCTTTTCTCCTCTAAAATAATAACATTTACTTTTAGTATTCTAGTGAGGAATAGCAGCTGTGTGTATGTGTGTGTGTGTGTGTGTGTGTGCGCGCGCGCGCACCTGTCACAGTGCCTGACACACAATGGTTAGTCTTTAAAAGGGAATAGTTTCTCATTAGTTTTAGATAAGTTAGGCAATGATCTTCTCTCAAAGCTTTTAATGATTTATTAGGGTCCTGTCAAGCTCCTTGTGTCAGTGATTATAGTCTTATGTATGGCCTTGTGCTTTATCATCTTTAAAATTTATATTCTGCTATTATCTTCTCCAGTCTTTAAAAAGCTAATTTCCTTTTTAAAAAAGGAAAGTATGTGAAAGTTTATTGACAGATTAGAAATAAAACATTTGCAAAAGTATTTCCAAAAACCCTGGCATTTTAAAGCCACTGAGTTTCAAGACTCCTTTACTTGGTAATATTTTAGAAAGAATGTTTGTACTAATTATGCTATATATCATTTTTCCTTCTCTCAGGCTGTTATAGATGCAAATATTTTTCCTGTTTTGATTGAGATTCTTCAGAAGGCAGAGTTTCGCACCAGAAAAGAAGCAGCATGGGCTATAACTAATGCAACATCAGGAGGTACTCCAGAGCAGATAAGGTGTGATATAGATTTTTAAAACTTATTTTCTAAATGTAAATGAGACAAAATTTGAAATAAAACATACTTTTTATTTACTTATGAAACTAAAAATTTTTTCTAAATCAGTTTGATAAGCATTTTTAATATGTGAAATGACAATGATAACACTGTCATAAATCTGTTATAGCATTTATTCATAATTTTTTTAATTTAAATTATTAACATCATTACCATTGGCAGGCTATTTTGAAAAATTAGAGATTGAAAATCTGAATAGGAACATTCTATTAATTTGTAAAATACATTATCATGGGCATTAAATATTTTTAAACCATTAAAATCACAAAAATGTAGCTTTATTATATAGAAATGGCTAATAAATTTGGATCTCTACTTATTTTAAATAAAATTGAAGTAGACATTTGTTTATAGAGTGATGGTCTACTCCTAATTGGTTGTTAGCCTTGCCTGTGGATAGTATCTTACTTCTATTTTTCTATACTAGTTACCTTTTTTCTCTTTTTCACATTAACTGATTGAACTAGCCCTTGATTGGTGGTTTATTTTACTGACAGCGTAAATAATAGGTATATGGGCTGTTAAGTCAGCCTGGTTTCAAATCCTGCTCCTGCAGTAAAAGTTGTGTGGTCTTGACAAAGTCATTTAACCTCTCTCTAGTTTCTTTTTTGTTAATTAGTTCAAAGAGAATAGTACCTTATGGTAGTATAGTCTACTGTCCGTATCCTGGAATTCCACATCTGTGGATTCAACCAACCACAGATCAAAAGTACTAAAAACCCAGTACAAAATAACAGTACAATAAAAAATAATACAGTTAAAAAAATATAGTATGCATTTAAAATTCTGAGTACAGTGCCTAGACTTACTAAATTTTCAACTAAAGTAGCTACTGTTATCATTTGTAATCATCATAATTTTTATGATCCATATTGCTCCCTAAATCTCTTTTTATCATGTGCTTTTACTCTTTTTATCTCCCATAGCAAGGTTTCACTTTGCACTTCTGTAAAAGCCTAACTTCCTACAGAATCTTCTTGTTCTGAAGATTCCTCCATGAAGCTCAAGGTTTCATGTTTTTAGATTTTTTGAAGTGACTATTTAGAAAATATTTTCTAATAAATACTTGACTTATTTTTTAATTTATGAAATAAGTCAAAATATTAATACAATGCTGCTTTATAAATTACTTACACATTTTGAAATCTGCCTGTTATGAGATCATCATCTTATATTGTCTTCATTTATACTATTTTCTTTCTTAAATTCGTATCTCTGTATGTTGATAATATCTATTTCTGGTTTTTATTTTCCATTCCACTCTTTTTCTTTAATCAATATTTCCATTTCATTTTTATCATGAATATAAGCTGTAATAAAACAAGATGTTTCTTTTGTTCTATCTTGTATTTTTTTTAATACTAATGTTATTTTTATCTGCTTTGAGTTGAAAGTTTGTTTACCTGCAAACTGTTACATTTTTTTCAATCTATTTTGATCATTATATCTATTCCATATGTTTTTCCTTAAATTTACTAGTGTGGATCAAGTGTCCAAACTGAGATAATTATCTTTCTAACCATTTTTACCATTTCATTAGCTCTACATATTTGAGAAGAAGACCTCAGTCTCAGATTAGGTTCAGCATTCATACCACTAATACTGGATGAGTGCCTTCTAGCCAGTTGTGCTAAGTAAGTCATTTCAGTTATTAAGCATCAGCAATGTATCAGGTACTTTAACATATTTTACCTCTTTTATCCCCATAACTATGAAGATAGTTATTCATTCAACAAATATTTTTTATCGGTTATAGTACAGTATATGGCAAGTGAGTATTCCAATGAAGGTTTGTACATTTTTTTAAAAAGGGACAAAAACATTTATTAAATGCCTGTTGTATTCTCATGACAGCTCTCTGAAGTTGGTACTGTCATTATCCCCATTTTAAAATGGGTAAACTGAGACATAGAGGAGTTGCTCAAGGTCACACAACTAATAAGGAGTAGAATTGGGACTTGAAAGCATCCATTCTGGCTTAAGGGCATGTTTTCACTTTTGTCCTTAATATGGACTTTATGCCAAGTGAACAAATCAGTTACTTCATGTACATTATAGAGGCTGGAAAAGCAGCTAATAACAACTACAAAAGGACAAAGTATTAGAAAAACGAATGAAAATATTTTATGAATTTTATTTATGAAAATTGTTTGCAAGATGGCCTGTTTTGTTCCTAGAGGCTTTTGTGCTTCTGAAGCACAGTATTATGTTTCAGAACATTAGCTATGATTTTTTGTGTGAGAAATTTCCTGAAGTTTAATTTAGGTATCCCTTCTCCCTCTTCATTTCTGCCTACCTCCATATTATACCTATGTGTCAATATAGGCTCTCCTTTAAAACAAACAAACATAAAAAACCTTGTACCCACTATTCTTAGTGCTGATATGCCATACAAAAACAAGCCCAAGTACCAATTTGCTTGTGTCTGTATTTTGTAGTATTTGCAATACTATTTGTTGCTAATTTTGTCAAATTAGAAAATAGGAAAGAAGCTTTTGAAATTCCAATGTAAGTAAAAATGTAATTATTTTTTATATTTGCGTTTGTATATGCATAGTTTTCTTAATTGCTTATGTAACATTTCACTATGAAGAATATTTGCATGCTGTTGTTATAAACACTGTTTAAGTCTTCTAAAATGTTTTTCCTTCCCATTTCTCTTTTTTTAATTACTCTGAAGGTATCTGGTAGCCTTAGGCTGCATTAAACCACTTTGTGACCTTCTGACCGTTATGGACTCCAAAATAGTCCAAGTGGCTTTAAATGGACTTGAAAATATTTTACGTCTGGGAGAACAAGAATCTAAGCAGAATGGAATAGGCATTAATCCATACTGTGCTCTCATTGAAGAAGCATATGGTAAGCAATCAGTTAAAAAAATTATAGTAAATTTTTAATTATCTGTCATAGGCATTTTCCCTCTCCAATTTCATAAAGATTTTTTTGTCATAAAAGCAGTACAATATTTTTTTTAATTTTTAAATGTTACTCATAATTTTATTACCCTAACAATGTATTTATATTATTTATGTTTGTTTTTACATTGTCCTTATGTGCAAATACTTTACATCAATTTAATTATACTGTATGTATAGTTTTGTGTTCTGGTTTTCAACATTTTGGAGAAATTGCATATTTCTACATAATTTTTATGATTTTAGTAGCCACATGATGTTATATTGAGAGCTGTTTAGCAATTTGAGTGCAGGTTTAACCATAACACCTGTTGTTGACCATTTTGTTTATTGCTTTATATAGCCAAAGTAATCATCTTTCTGCATATAAATTGGTTTCTTCTGTAGAGTTAACATCTTGGGATAAATTTTCTGAAATTTATTCAGGAGCATTAGGCACAAAATTGTTTTTAAGCTTTTGAAATATCTTCTCATTTTCCTTTTTCCAAAGGCCTGTGGCTTGACAGTGTCACTGGCATTGTATGAATCTACTCCACAACCTCATACTTATTTTGTTGATTTTGATGATTTAACAGATGTAAAGTGGTATCACCAAGTTGCTTTTATGTGCTTTTCTTGGTTTATTTCATATACAGGGTAGTCTGTATTTTCCATGTTAGTGTATTCCTCATCCAAATTTGCATATTTATTATACTTTATCCAGTTACCTAGTTGACTTTTTTTTTGAAAAATTAGAATTAATTTTATTTTATAGTTTTTTATTCTGATATGGCATTTCTTCTAGTCTTTTTACTTTTTATTTTAATAAAACAAATCGTGTTTATCTATATTTAATAAATAACTCAGTCTAATCCTCTATTGCTTCAAAGTTTACAAAGTTATTGCCCCCACAGAAATTTGATAAAAATTATTTTTTTTACTTCTGATTAGATTCTTAAAACCTTTAACTTAACTCATATGGAATCTATTTTAGGGTAAGACATGAATCTAAATTGTTTCTTTTTCTTTTAAGTTACTTGAGTTAAATATTAACTTTTCTGTATTAAATCTCCTTATATTTTGTGACTGATTCAGACATTGATTTTTGATCCTTAAAGGTTGAGTTATCACTTTGCCTTTATTTCAGATTATATAATGTCACTGATTAAGATATCACATAAATATAAGAAATTAATGACTTAAGAATATTTTCTTTCTATCGTCATTATTTTGACCCCAAGTTATATTAGGGTTTGGGCTATTCTGTGATTTTGTATAGATATGACTACTTTGCTCATACTTTCTTAGAAATTCTACAATAATTCAATTGAAGTAGTTTATCTGTAATTAGGTGAAAAATATTTTCAACATTACCCAGACTTATCTGTAGAGTTTTTTCTTGTTAGCAATAAAATAGATTGCTATAGATTCTCTTCATTCTTTCAAAATGAGGTTTTTCATTGTCACTTATATGATAGATTATGCTTTTGGTAAATGACACAGCAACCATATGTGGTGTGTTGTTGTGAAAAAGAATCAGATTTGCAAATACTACACATTTATTCTATATTGATATCTTATGGCTCACCATGTTTTGGCTTGTTCATTTAATGTTTTGTTGCTTTCCCTTTTTGTGCTTTGTTATTTAGCATAATTACTCTGGAAAGGACCTGTGGAGTTTCTTAATCTAAAACTGTCATTTTACATTGAGAGACTAAAGTACAAAGGAACTGAACTTACACTTGGCTGACATCACACAGCTAGCAGAGTGGTATCTTTGAACTTCTAACTCCCAGACTTGTGGTCCCTCTTCATATCACACTGCCCCGTACTCTCATTCTTGAATTATGAGGCATAAGTGTTGGCTATCAATATATGCAAAAATTAGATAAAAATAGCAGTCCTATCAACAGTGGAGTGATAGATGATGTTGATTTATTATTTTGATATAAATATATACCCAGATAAAAATTTGTTTCTATATATATGCTTTGTGTAATAGGTCTGGATAAAATTGAGTTTCTGCAAAGCCATGAAAATCAGGAAATTTACCAAAAGGCTTTTGATCTGATTGAACATTACTTTGGTGTAGAAGAAGATGACCCCAGTATTGTACCTCAGGTGGATGAAAACCAACAACAGTTTCTATTTCAGCAGCAGGAAGCACCAATGGATGGATTTCAGCTTTAATTCGATGAAGGAAAAAAAATTAATGGTTGAAAAGAGTAGCTTTGGATATCTCTTTGTTGGAATGTCAGTACGAATGTTTGTTTTTTACATAGAAAAGGAAGAATTTGATGCACTATTAAAAAGCAAAATGAAACAAAAGCAAAATGAAACAAAAGTAAAAGCAAAAAGAAACAGAAGTTTCCATTCAGATGCAACCTTTCTTTATAGTTTTTTGTTATTTTTTGTGCCTGTATGTATGTCTTTTGTTGTTTGGATTTTTGTATCTATTTGTGAACAATTAAATACATTATGCAATTATTTAATAACTTAAGCTTGAAAAGAGAACTTTGGTAAAGTATTACATAACAATTCTGAATTTTTTTAAGCATTCTTGGAAGCTGCACACTAGCAGTATAGCTGTTGATAATTGCATTTTGGCAGTAAGTCTTACACACTCAGTCTTTACTAAATCTACCTCTATCTTGAAGCAAAAAAAACAAAAAAAAGCGCTTCAGAAGCATGAAATAGTGTAAAAGCTAAATTAGAATGTGAAAGTATTTACCTTAAATTATAAATCACTGTGCTGTAGGTTATACTTTGTAAAAAAAATTACAACAGAAAACCTATAAAATTTATTTATAAAACAAAAAGTACTGTGCTGATAATCAGTTAAAATGTGGCAATTGTGAAGAGAGAAGCTGTTCTTCATGTTGAACACATTAAAAAGATTACTTTTAAATAAAGCATTTCAATATTTGTGTTTTTAACATATAAATGCGATTATATTAATATATTTTGTATTTCAACCAGATGATACCATTTTTGAAATAGTGTTTTATTATTTTTTCACTCTTCATTTTAAAGAGCATCCTGATAGATGCCATCATGAATCTAAAGTAGTGCTGCATATCTAAAATAATACTGTAATTATTTTTCTGATTTTTCAGAAGAGTAATTGAAAAGTTTCATTCTCTGTATAATAGTAAACTTGGATACTTGAATGGCAAAATTATCTTGAAGAAATAATCTTGTTATGTATTAAATTTTATTAGGTGCATTTAACATTTGGACACTAAATGATGAAAATCAAAATTGCTGAGGATTCTTTAATATGGTTGAAATCTATATTAGAATTTTTTCTTTTATAGAAGGTCATACTGCTGCTTGGTATGAATTGTGTTTTAGATTACATTTGTGTCAGATTGGTAAATATAATGTGTGTGTTTTATGAACTAACAGCAAAATCCTCTTCAAACTATGAAAGTTTAAAAGAAAGATTTCAATAGTAATATTATATATTTATTTATTTATAGATACATGTATATATTTGTGTGTCTGTGTGTTACTCATGGTACTATGCTTGGTAGAATTTCTAAGCAGATACGGTACTGTTGAACTCAGTCTTTTAATTTATAGTTATATACAGGCTATTTACATTTCCAATTATATACCTAGAATACTTATTTAAAACTTAGTTTACAGCTCTTTTAAGGTGAGAACTAAAGCAATTTTGATATGATTCATAATCTATTCTGTAAAGAAAGATTTCATTTATGATGGCATTAATAATGTTTCTGCTGGAAATCAGAGGCATGTTCTAAGAGGAAAGTGTATACAGGAGTACTTTTAAATAGTATGACACTTTGTAAATTATATATCATGAAACTAAGTTTTTGGCAAGACACTTAAAACCTATAGCTATAAAATACAGGTTTAAGTGGTGTCTGTAATGCTGAGTGCATCTGCCAACCCTTTTTTATATTGTTAAGTAGAGGATTGTATCTGTGCCCTTTTTAAGTAGTGGGAGTTAAATAGTTGAGTATAAAAAGTTTTTCATTATATATTCAAAAAACAGGGTAGTTAAAGATTACCAAATTGATGGCGAATTTATCAGATAAACACTTTTTTGTGGTGTAGACAGTTCTGATTATCAGGTGACAGGGTATTCTTTCTAATCAATTGAAATTGATAATGCAGCATAATTCATAAATTAACCAGCTGTGCCTGCTTTTATTTTGAGGACCCCATAGTCACTATAATAAATCTCTAAACCAAATTTTTCAAAGTAGCTCTTATAGAAGAAAAAAATAATACACGTGTGTGTGTACACACATAGAATGACCTATGAAGGGATATTTTTAAATTTTTGCCAGTAAAACAAACATATGTCTAACTATAGAATATGACCATACTTTATAAGCATTTAAATACAAAGTTATATTTAATTTCTTGAATCTGTTTCTTGAGTAATTAGTATGATTTTATTTGAGTGCAAAGAGTGCTATCTAGAAGTTGGGACCAGCTCTAAGCCTGGTAATATATTTAATTGGATAAAGGCTAACAAATATTTCATTACTATAATTGTTTTTAAAAATATGATTACTCTTTTCAAATGTACCATTTAAAATGCTCCAAAATATGTTTTCATTATTCTTCCCTGGATCTTATGAAAAAAATAAATCTTTTTTTAACTCACTTTTCTAAGATTTGTTATATTTAAATCTAAGATAAACTGTGCCAAAATAATAATAAAATGCAGTATAAAGGGCAATGTGGATTAATTAATTTAATGCAAATACCAAGAAAACACTTAAAAGAGTCCTTTTCATTTAATTAAATTTGGTGTTTTATTTTATTTGAATTTGAATTTCTACTAGTTAATCTATGTAATTTTTCTCACTTGTTTTATAAGTACTTGATTCACTATCCTGGTCTTTTTACTATAAATTTTATTTTAAAGGTGGTTTTAATTTTTAGTGTCCTTAAATTTTATTGTCATTTGTTCACTTACTGGTACCACCAGAACAAGAAAGCAACAACACAAAAAGGTAATAAATTCTTCTGGCACAGAAATAACATCATTTGGTAACTGTAAAACCTGTTTGCAATTAAAGGTAGATGTATTGGATAAAGGACTAAAAATAAGTGTTTAATGACTTTGTCTTTATATTTTTCTTCTTCAAAGAAGGAGCATTATGGAAAAAGTAAATACAAAAAAGTCTTAGTGAGGCCGGGCGCGGTGGCTCAAGCCTGTAATCCTAGCTCTCTGGGAGGCTGAGGTGGGCGGATCATTTGAGCTCAGGAGTTCGAGACCAGCCTGAGCAAGAGCGAGACCCCATCTCTACTATAAATAGAAAGAAATTAATTGGCCAACTAATATATAGAAAAAATTAGCCGGGCATGGTGGCACATGCCTGTAGTCCCAGCTCCTTGGGAGGCTGAGGCAGCAGGATTGCTTGAGCCCAGGAGTTTGAGGTTGCTGTGAGCTAGGCTGACGCCACGGCACTCACTCTAGCCTGGGCAATAAAGTGAGACTCTGTCTCAAAAA
>VSMD01138138.1:0-51287 GCA_008750895.1 Mirza zaza | reverse complement strand
CATTCGCGCGGCCCCGGCTCCGAGCGGAACGAATCAATCGGCCGCGGCTCTTCGGAGGTCATCCTCGCCGCGCGGGTTCCTCCTTCCCTCGGAGTCCACGGGAGTGGAGAGAGGGAGGCAGTGACAGGGGCGGACCCACGGACTGTGGGACACTGAAGGCGGGCTGGAGGACAAGGGCAGGGGACGACCTGGAGGGGCGGCCGGGCCAGGGAGGGCGAAGAGCGGCTCAGGGCCCCGCCACTGCCCCGGGCCGGCTGATTTCTGCTTGTCCGGCTCGGAGTGGAGCAGCGAGGGCGCGGGGGCCACGTCCCAAGCCCAGGGGTCTGTCCTGCCTCCGCTCGAGGCACTAACGCGCTCCCCTTGGGCCTGGAGCTGGCAACCGCTAGACCCGGGGCTTCTCTGGCCCCGCGGCCCAGCCCGCCGGGCGCTTTCGTTCCGGTCCGTGCGCGGGGCTCAGCTCGCCGACGGCCGGGTCCCGACCGCGCGCCTCAGTGGAGCGCTCGAGGGGAGGCCGGGTTCGCGGCGCCGGCGCCCTCGCTCGGCCGCCGGGGCCCGGGCGCAGGGGGCGTGAGTCGGTCAGGCGGGGCCACAGCGCGCGGGTCCCCGCCCCGCCCGCCCCGCCGGCCCTCGGAGGCGCAGAAAGAAGCCCATTGTCCGCCGAAAAATACATTTTTGGGGGCCCAGTGAAAGCCCGTCTTTCTTTTGAACTTTAGAAGAAAGTCTCCTGCTCTCGCCCCTCGCCCCTCGGAGGGAGAGATTTGTCCCTCCTCCCGGGGGCTCCGCGCGCCTCCTCCTCCCGAAACATCTGCCGAGGGAAAATCCACCCTGGAGGGCAGATCGCGCTCGCTTTAAGCCTGGCGAACTCATTAAAAAGATATTAGCGGCGGGGGCCGGTCCCGCGCAGGTATCGATCGGCCGGGATGAGCCCGAGGAAGAAAAGGCGAAGAATGTGGCCGCGCGGCGCCCGGGACCCCCACCCCAGTCCCCAGCCCCCTGCGCCCAGCCCCGCGGTGGGAGCGGGGCCCCGCGCCGCCTGGCGCTGCCCGCGCGCCCCAGTCCTCCCACGCCCCGGGCACAGCCCTCCCGCGCCTCCGCCCTGCCGCCGCGCCCGGCCTGGCGTCGCCCGCGCCCGTTCCGTCCGCTCCCTGCGGGGCCCTCGCCGCCCGCCGCCGTCGCGCTCGCCCCGCCGCGGCTCTCTCCTTCCCCGCGCTCTCCGCCGGCGCTGCGGCCCTTGCCTTTCCCACCCCCTCTCCGCGTACTCCTCCCACGCCTCTCCCGCTCTCTGAGTCTCAATCTTTCTTGTCCCCATTCCGGCCGTGGCCCGGGAAATTTCTTCCTCGCGTGGGGCCCATGTGTCGGTTCAGGGCTCGAGGGCAGCCCCGCCGGCACGTACAAAGGCCCGACGGGCTGCCCAAGCGGGATGGAGGGCGCGGCCGCAGAAATGGTTTCAATAGACCTGACTTGGGGCCCGGCCTGCCCAGCGCAGCGGCGGCTGCGGTGCGGTGCGGAGAATAGGGACAGCGGCCCCCTCTCTCGCCCCCACCCCTGCCCACTCTAATTAGCTTCCAAAGCTCTGGAGAGACAAAGGCGCGCCCCGGGGCGCCCATGTCGAGCGTTTCGGCGTGGTGTCGCCGCCTAGGCCAACAGGTGACTGGCACGCGAGTCTCCCTGGGCGCCCCGTGGGGTGGCCCCTCCCCTGAGCCTCCGGACCCTGCCCGCCCATCACCCACACCCTGGCGGCCCCCAGTCTCGTAGCCAACGGCGCAGCGCCGGTGGATCAAGGCGGCCTGAGGATCAAGGCGGCCTGAGGAAGGAACACGAGACGCGGCGATGGGGGAGACAGACACGGGCTTCTGGAGGCAGAGGGAGCAGATGGAGGGAGACTGAGGCAAAGAAAGGCCCTGGAGGGATCCCGATGAAAGCGACAGTCTGAGATGTGGAGATACAGAGACACCAAGACGCGGGGAGAGGGAGGGAGCAGAGGCAGAGAGGGCAGAGATTCCAAAGGAGCCCAGGCGGGGAGACAGTTTCCAGAGTCAGATGGCCAACAGGGAGGAATGCGGGTGCTTCAGACACAGAGCCTGGGGCACTGGGGGAAAAGGGGTCCCCAGGAAAAACAGCAAGGAGGGATTAAGAGAGAAGGAGGTTGGGTGGGGCAGGTAGGAGGTGGGGAGGGTTCCAGGAGGTGGCTGCCCTCCCTGTGGTCTTTCCCTAGCCCCTCTGGCTGGGCCCTCACCCTCACCAGCCGCCTGGCCTGTCCCTCCTGTGGTTCCAGGGGCAGCAGGATGGGGCCCTTCTTGGCCCACTCGCACCCCTTCCTCCACCAGAGCCCCTTCCTGCCCTGCACTCAGCCTGCCGGCCTCCTCCATGGCCTCCCCTGCTCCAACCTCCTGCCCCCCAGAGCCTTGCTCCTGCCCTGCCTGTCTTCCCTGGGGCCACCCTCCCCACAGCAGCCCCCAGAGCAGGAGGGGTTGGCACAGGGGCTGTGCCCTAACTGCTGCTCCTGGACACCACCTGCTCCTGCGCACACCACCCCACCTCACTGGGAATCATTGCTTCGTTCAACAAGTACTTCCTGAGCACTCACTGTGTGGCAGGTCCCATACAAGGCCCCAGGGCACCGCTGTGACTAGAGCAGACCCTGTCCACGTCTTTTGAGACCAGTTTCCCGGAGGGTGCGCCCTGTGGGGCCAGAACCTCTCCTAGGTCACCCTGGTGGCTCCAGGCCTCTCTGGACAGCTCTTTCTGAGGGCTTTTATCCAAGTGGCTTTTACTTTTTCTGTAAAGTGGGACCGATAACCACACCTGTCTCCTAAAGCCGGAGCTGGCTGAGCTCACACTTGAGTTGCAGTGAATGCTAAAGAGACACTTGTGGCTGTCGTGCCTACTTTTATCTCTTCCCTAAAGACCACTCCCATGTGTACAGGTGCTCTGGGGCCATCAAGAAATACCAGGGCTCCAGAGACCTGCAGGCGTGGGCCCAAGCCTGGTTCCAGCGGACAGGCTAGGAGCCAAGGCACCCACATCCTCTATCTGAGCCTCAGTTTGTTCATCTGCAAAATGGGGATAACAATAGAACCTGTACTCGGAGGGCTGCTGTAAGGGATAAAAGACACAATGCATGAAAAGCTCATAGCATAGGTTAGAGGATGTACTTGATATATGAAACTTATTAGCAACTTCATTCATTTAAAAATAACACATGGCCATGCTTGAAATTTTGGGAAATTGGGAAAGTACAAAAGTGAGTACCAAATGTCACCTACAAAGGGGCTTTGAAAGCAGAACCATGTGCTGAGAAAGTTGCCCAGGTTGCCCAGGAGGCAGGGTCCACACCTTACAAAGAGAGGTTGGCATGAGAAACAACAACAAAATAATTAATGTTTGCTGGGCACTCACTAAATACCAGGTGCTCTTCTAGGTGCTTCACATGGATTGTGTCAATCTGTCCTCACCGCTGCACAGAGGCAGCCGCTACAGTCATCTCCAATGCCCAGAAGGGGAAACTGAGCTGTAGACAGAGAAGTTCAGTGTCTCAGCCAAGAACAGTGGCCCTGACCTTCCCGGCTGCTGTCCTGTCAAGGGGTTTAATTCCCCTACATAACAGCACAGAGGTAGATGCGTGTCTGTGGGCCTTGGCTCAGCAGCTCAGGGATGTGAGGCTTGAGAGCCTCTCTGAGCTCATGGTTGCCAGGTGGCTGCTGAAGCCCTGCCATCACATCAGAGGCCAGAAGGAGAAAGGGCAGAGTTTCATGGACATGCCCACGGTCACACACAGTGGGCAAAGAGCAGAGCTGAGACTCAAATCCAGGCAGCCTGACTCCAGGGCTGAGGCCTTAAGCACAGCCTGCTGGCTAGGGCTGCCCACGCCAGAGAAGCAGTGACTCAGGGGACCTGTGCACTGTCTGCCGAACCAAAAGGCTGTTCCAGAGGGCAGGGGGGCAGCTGTCACTTACTGCGCAGGAACTAGGCATGAGGCGTGCACAGGTGAACTCTGGGGTCCCTCCGACCCATCTCAGGACTGGGAGCTCATTGAGGGAGGGGACCTCCTCTGAATTCTCTCTTACTCTCCGGCGCCAGCCTGGCACATGCAAGTGCTCAGCCGGCGACCAACGCCGGGGCAGGGGCAACCATGATGGTATGAACAGGCTCGGGAAGGTCAGTGAGGCCTCTGGCCTCGCCGGCCTCCTCTGGGTGGCATGAGGAAGCCTCTGCAGGCGAGCAAGATGATTCCATTGTTCTGGAAGGTTCGGCACCTGCTTGCACAGCCAACAAGCCAAGACAGCCCAGATCCTCAGAACCTGGGGGCCCAGTCGGGGCGTGGGGCGAGGTGCTGAAGCCCTGTCACAATTGCTCTGACCCGAGTAGACACGAGCACGCGGGACATGTCATCAGACCTGAGACCCAGAGCCGGAGAGGCGCCGCAGTGGGCTGGGCCTCGTCCGGGCCCCTTTTCCTCCCCTTACCCCCACCCAGGGCCTCAGTTTCCCCAGGCCTCTGCCTCCAGCCTACCTACACTATGAGCTGCCTCTCCCAGGAGCAGCAACACTTGTCATTGTCATCGCTCTAGTTCCCAAACTGTCAGCAGCAGCAAGGATAAAGTGCCGATGGCTGCTGCCCCCGACAGCTCCTTTTGGCTCCTGTGCCAAGCACCAGGTCCAGGGCACACACGGGAGACTAGGGACAGCGTACAGCAAGCCTGTGAGTAATGGCCCAACGTTCACCCCATTTTACTGAGGGGGGACTGAGGGCTCAGCAAGAGTCACAATGCCCTGTAAGCCTGTGCCCCACCCCTGCTGCCCTCTGCCAGCACTGGCTCTTTGCAGCCCGGACGTGCCCCACAGGCTGGGGGTAGAGCCTGGGGACGTCTGGAGCCCTGGGTTTGGGGAAGGGGAGGGACAGGAGGGCCTTGGCGGGCCCAGCCCACTGCAGTGCCCTTGGACCCATCAGGGAACCGAGTGTGCAGGGCAAAGCACCGCCGGGGCTGGAGAGACAGGAGAAGCCACAGAGTCACGGTGACATCCACCGGCCTGGAGCCCTAGCTGGCGGGAAAAGTCACACGGTGCCTCGGACAACCGCTGGAGGCTGCGTGTGGACTGCACGGCTGTGAGAAAGTCCGGGGTCTCCAGTCTAGGGGGTGCCCCACGCTTTCTCGGGTTTCCCTCCAGGAACCCCACCTGGTTCTAGCTGAGAAAGATCCTGTAGGCGCTGGTGGGGGATGGGTAGAGAATTTTCTGGAAACACCCAGAAACTTCTCCATAACCAAGCCTGGGTTCCAGGGGAAGGACTTTCCCAGAGCCCATCCCAGCTGGGGAAGGGGACTCCTCTCCCTGCAGCCCCTCCAGCCTTCCTGCCCCACCTAAGGGAGAGAACACACGCGCACACACACACACACACACACACACACGCACACACATGCATGCACACGCGGTCCGCAGGGCCAGGCCGAGGGAGTTAGGCTGGGAAGTTCCCTGAGCCAGAGGAGGCAGCAGGAGGCGGGGGGATAAGGAACGGCCCTGTAGGGACCCTTGGGAAGGTCACAGCCCCAAGACCCAGGCCCAGGACTCAGACAGGGGCTCCCCATCCCCCACACCACACTGCCACCCCCACGGGCTGCAGGCGCGTGGAGGCCCACAGTCGAAAGGACTGGAGACTCTCCTGGAGGAGGAAACAAGGACAAGGACCCCAGAGAGTGTGGAGCCACAGCGAACACTAAACAGTGCCCAGCCCCTCGCAGGGGGACTGAAACACAGCCGCCCACGAAGGCCTCTGTCCCTCGGCCCCACCGCCCGGCGCAGCAGGGCTGCTTTTCAACAGAAGACGGCAAGAACGGCCAACAGGCACGGAAAGCACGACCCGGAGAGACAATGACCAGAATGAGGCTCAGATAGGGCAGACGCTTGCGCTACCAGACAGGGAACGGAAATGACCGTGGCTAACACGGGGAGGGCTTTAGGGAGAGGGCGGGCAGCTGGCGGAACGGCGGGCAACCAGGCCGTGGCGGCTCCAGGGAGGATGGAGGGAAATGCTGGAATCGAACACTGTAAAACAGGTGAAGACCGCCTCGGCATAGACCCCACCCAGCTGAGGAAAGAATCCGCGAGCTTGAAGATCCATGAATAGAAACTTCCCAGACCTAAGGGCAGAGAGAAAACAGAAAGAAACAGAACAGGGTATCCGCGAAGTGCGGATAATTTCAAAAGGCGTAACGGGTGTGTAATCGGAATACCAGAAGAAGATGAGAGATGGAGCAGAAGACATATTTGAAGTCATGGTGGCTGAGAGCTTTAAAAGATTGGCCAGGTATACAAGGGCACACGCTTGCAGTCCCAGCTACCTGGGAGGCTGAGGCAGGAGGACCGCTTGAGCCCAGGAGTTGAAGGCTGCCGTGAGCTAGGATTGCACCTGTGAACAGCCACGGCACCCCAGCCTGGGCAACATGGCAAGACTCTGCCTCTTAAAAAAAAAAAAAAAATTAATGACAGGCATCAAACCACAGTTCCGGGAAGCTCAGAGAACATCAAGCAGGATAAAAAGCAAAACAAAACAAACCACCAAAAATCCTCCAAATTGAAGCAAACCAGAAAGACACAAAACAAAAAAAATAAAACCGACAAAAACCAAACACACACACAGAAACCACACCCTGGCACAACATGGCATTTAAACAGCAGCAGATCTGCAAGTTCACATTTACGGTATTTACGCCACAGTCGGCGGCCGCAATGAGGCTGTTCGCTGACGGCAGATTCCAAACAGGAGGATTTGGGATGATGGTGCCACGTGAGCCTCAGCAGCCAAGTTATTTGTGCATCGGTTGCACAGGGTGGGTCTGATCCCCTTGAAGACAAATAAGCAGGTGTCTGTCGAGGGTGACAGTTTTTGAACTGCCCACCTTGTTGTCTTCGATATTCTTTAATAAAACGGATTTGGAAGATTCAAAGACGTGTAGGAGGAACTTTTTGTGTCAAAGTTGAACTGCTAACTAACCACTGCTGAATATAAACGCATGCCTCTCCTAGACAGGCCCTTAGTGGCTTCACCTGAGCTCCCCAGGGCTGAGAACAATCCTTAAATGCCACCAGTGTTAGTTGTGGGTTTTAGCTGCACAATGACCGCTGGCCGTGGGGAGATGACCTACTTGCTGGACCCTTGTCTGGCGTCTAACTGAGGATGGAATTCAGCAGTGAACTGAGAAATGAACTTTCAGGTGCAATTTTGCCAGAGCAGCTGACCGAAGGCTTGAATTCAAAGACTGGGCCGGAGATAGAATGTTCCTCATTGGGATATGCACAGCGATGGCATCATACCCAAACAGAAATGAGTTAAGGAGCAGCACAAGTTGACATGTGACAAGTCTTCAGGGGTTAAATATGGTATAAATTATAGACCAATAGTTTGCATGAATGTACACTCAATGATCCTAAACAAAAAAAATATATCAAACCAATTATTATATAAAAGGGATAGATGATATACCTCATGACTGTTATGAGGAATCCTGTTTATTCTAGGAATGCAAGGCTGGTTTAATGTTTGAGAAGTCAATCAATGTAAGTCACTAAATTAAAGTGAAAAAGGAGACAAATCACACGATGATCTCTATCAATGCTGTAAAAAGCATTTGAAAAATTCAACACCTATTCATGATAAACTCTCCACAGACTAGAAGCAGAAGGGGAACTTCCTCATCTGATAAAAGGTATGTACAACAAACACACGGCAAACAAAATTAATGGTGACTTTTTGAAAGCATTCCCTCTGAGACTACAAACAACAGGGAAAAAAGCCACTCTCACAGTCTCCTATCAACAATGTCCTGGAGGTCTCGGCCAGTGCAATAAAGCCATAAAAAGAACAAATGGCATAATGATTGGGAAGGAAAAGAACACCACCACCATTAGTCATAAATGACATGATCGTGAACATACAAAAAAAGAACCTACAAGCTATTGGAATTAACAAGTGAATTTAAGCAAGGCTATTAGAATCAAGGTCAATATGTAAAAAGAAATTGTATTTCTATAACTAGCAACAAAAAAGTTAAAAATGAAAAAGTATCTTTTTTTTTTTTTTTTTTTGAGACAGAGTCTTACTCTGTTGCTCAGGCTAGAGTGCTATGGCGTCATCGTAGCTCACAGCAACCTCAAACTCCTGGGCTCAAGTGCACACACTACCACGTCCAGCTAATTTTTTCTATTTTTCAGTAGAGACAGGATCTCGCTTTTGCTCAGGCTGGTCTCCAACTCCTGAGCTCAAGTGATCCTCTCTCCTTGGCCTCCCAGAGTGCTAAGATTACAGGCATGAACCACTGTGCCTGGCCAAAAATATCATTTTCAATACAGCAAAACATAAAAACTATAGGAATAAATGGAATGAAAGATGTGTAGCACCTCTACACTGAAAAGTACTAAAATTTATGGAGAAAAATGAAAGAACTAAACAAAGGAAGGGATACACCATGGTGAGGGACTGAGAAACTCAATGTTGTTAGGTTGTCAACTCTTTCCAAATTGATCTATAGATTCAGTGCAATCCCAATTAAGATCCCAGCAAGTTTTAAACATTTTTTTGTGGGGGGCCAGGGGATTGATAAGCTAATTCTAAAATTTGTATAGAAATGCAAAGGGCTGAGCGTAGATAAAGCAATCTTGAAGAATAACAAAACCGAGGGACTTGCTATATATAAAAGTTCAGTAATCAAGACGGTTTTGAATTGGCACAGGATAGAAGAACATTGATAAAACAAGAATGCAGCATATAATATATTTGCATGCATGGTGATTTTTAAAAAGTTATAAACAAAAACGTTTAAATACGTTGAATACTTAATGTATTTACTGAAATCTGAAGCAAACAACTATGGAACTCCTGACCCCAGCCTCATACAATTTGGAAACCACTGATGTGGCCTAATACCGAGGAAGGGAAACTGAAGTCAAGAGAGGTGACTTATTCAAGTCACACAGCCAAGTCCCAGTTGGGGCAAAAGCCAGGTCTCTGGGCTCTACAGTTGATTGTCCTCTCCCTTTGGCTGAAGAAGAGGCAGGGTCAGGGAAGAACCTTTCAAATACGCACTGGGACAGGTGACCCAGTGATGACAGCAGTACCAAGTATAAAGCCATTGCCCGCTTCCTGTCACTGCCCAGCCTTCATCATCCTCTTTCTCTCAAGCACAGAGCTGCAGCCTAGAGCAGCTGACCGCACCCAGTGGGTGGGAGGCACGTGGATCTCTGGGGCTGGCTGTGACCTGGGCGGAATGGCTGGCAGCGAGTGACAGTCCCTGGAGCTGGGGACCACAGCAACTGCTCCTCAGGGAAGTGATGCTCAGAGAATCTGGTACAAGAGGGAGAGACCACAAGGATTAGACCTTTTCAGTGTGCTTGAAATGGGATTTCCTTCAATGTCCTCTTGTGGGCCGGAACGGAGCAGCCTGACCCACCCATCGTCCGGCCCAAGATGCCACCCACACGTGTCACACACACGGCCCTGTGTATGGGCTCCTGGCTTCTCTCAAGTTGTCTCACCCAGCCCTTAGGGGTTGTTCTTCCCCCCCAGCTCAGCTGATGTGACTCCGGGGGACCAGTGAGCTGGCCCTGGGGTTGTGCTGTCTTGGGGAGCCAAGACAGTGGCTAGCGGGTCAGCGCCGAGGCCAACATGTTTCCCATGTCACGCTCTGTCCCTGGCACGCATTGTGGAGCAGAAAAAGCCACCAAGGCAGCCAGAAGTCCTGGACTCCATCCTTCCTAGTAGTTGCTGCTCTTAGTGCTCAGTAAGGGCCAGGTGCTCTCTGTATGGGCCGCTGAGCCCTGCCTGGCCCTACGAGCCACGCCTGGCAGGAGGCAAGGGGCGGTTTGGTCACATAGCTGTTAAGGGATGGAGATGGCGCTTAGACCCAGGTGCCAGCACCCACACAGCCAACCTACACCCCACTGCCCCAGGTGGGCTGGGGCCCCTTGGCGCCCTGAGAACCAGGTCAGCTGTCCCTTGCGCTCAGGCCTAGCTCTGGCCCCTGTGGGCGTCGGACTGAGATCTGAGGCCTGGCTGTGCCACCGCATACCCACGGTATGACTCCGGCAGGAACGTGCTCAAACCTGTCTCCTCACCAGAAAGTGAGACACAGTGAATTCTAGTCATCTGTGCCAGTGATGTTGCGTGACGTCTCTACAGAGCCTGAATAAGCAAACATTGAACCCTTGCTCCGCAGGGAAACATAAGGGAGGCTCCTGTGAGCCAGCGTCTACACCAATCCATACACAATCTATTTATTTATTTATTTATTTAGACAGAGTCTCACTCTGTTGCCGGGGCTAGAGTGCCATGGTGTCAGCCTAGCTCACAGCAACCTCAAACTCCTGGGCTCAAGCGATCCTCCTGCCTCAGCCTCCCAAGTAGCTGGGACTACAGGCATGTGCCACCATGCCCGGCTAATTTTTTTTTCTATATATTTTTAGTTGGCCAATTAATTTCTTTCTACTTTTAGTAGAGACGGGGTCTTGCTCTTGCTCAGGCTGGTTTCAAACTCCTGACCTTGAGTGATCCACCTGCCTCAGCCTCCCAAAGTGCTAGGATTACAGGTGTGAGCCACCGCGCCCGGCCACAATCTTTTTTTTTTTTTTTTTTTAAGAGACAGGGTCTCACTCTGTTGCCCAGGCTGTGCTGTGGTCATAGCTCACTGTAACTTTGAACTCCTGGGCTCAATCGATCCTCTTGCCTCAGCCTCCTGAGTCACTGGGACTACAGGTGTGTGTTACTGTGCCCGGCAAATTAAAAAAAATTTTTTTAGGGTTGGGGTCTCTCTATATTGTTCAGGCTGGACTTGAACTCCTGGCCTCAAGCGATCCTCCCGCTTGAGCCTCCTGACTAGCTGGAACTACAGGCCTGCACCACTGTGCCTGGGCCTGGCTCCATAATCTTATGTGTTTCTGTGTAAAGATGCCTTTATATATATATATATATAAAATGTTCATTAACATAGAACTCACCGCCGACAGCAGCGTAACTCAGGCCCGAACGAAGCTTCTCTGACACAACCTGTCTCCACCGGGCACTGCACAGCCTTCTTGTGCTTAGGCACGAACACGAGACAGTCCTTCAGCTCTGTGCTTGGGGCTCACCTTAAACAGAGAAACTGTCATTAAAAAAGCACAAAAATGGAAAAAACATGGCCCTGAGTAGACTGCAAGCAGAGCACGGGCTTATGGTGTAAGAGCTGAGACAAGAAGGCAGAGGGTCGCTGTGCTCCACCTCAGCTAGGGACATGTACATCGGGCAACTTGAATTTCTCACCGTTAATGATGGCAAAGGCACTCAGGTACAGATTTTGGGGTTGCGAATACATTTTCGTGAGTAGCGAGTCTGCACACGGGGAATGGAGAAAGGCGATTGACTGTAACACACTTCCAGGGCCCGTAGTTGGCACTCAGCACTACCCTCTAAGACCGTCTCCTCGTCCCGTCAACTGCCTACTTGCTGGCGACTGCACAGGATGGCCAGTCCCCCGAGGGCAGTGGCCCTGCTCTCCACAGAAGCCCCAGGCGGGGTGCAGTGTAGACATGGCGCAGCACCAGCCCCTCTGTGCTTGTGTGGACAAGGGCAGGTGGCAGCCCCGATGCTGAGCCCCCATTTGGGAAGTGGAGGGAGCTGTCCCCTCCACCTCCCAGGTGTGCAGACCACCATCAAAGGAGATGTCTGGAGAGGCCGGGAGACAAAGGACAGCAAAGATGACCGCTGTTTCGGGAATGCTGAGGGCTATCTTCACTTCCTCTTCCACCCACACAAGACACAGACCCAGGGCCGGCAGCCCCTGCGGAATTGAGTGGCAAGCCACTTTCTGGCCATTAATCTCCAAGCGCCTATCAGGCCCATTTGCTCTAGCCCATCTCAAAACCCCCAGCTGGGCCCCGCTGGACCAGAAGTAGGGCCTGGGAGGCAGCAGTGCCGGGGCCACTGAGAGGCGGCGGCACGGTGGTGTCCCATGTTCTCCTGGACCAGGCCCTGTGACGTGCTGCCTGGGCCCAGCCGACCCTGCTGTGGGGCTGTAGGACATCACGGGTGGTCACCACTTGAGAGGGACCCTAGAAATGCAGTGCCTCCCACTTGCTGAGAGGCCAGGGGTAGTGATGGAGGCACGTTGGCCTGAGAACTCCCCACTCCCAGCCCCAACTTCTGGGTGGGGCTGGGATCAGCTCGCCAGGGTCCTTGAACCACCAACTGGGCGGCTGGCAGACACCCAGGGTGCGCGTGTGCTGGCGGGCGGGGGTGGGGCAAGCGTTCTGAAGACAGACTGGGCACGCGCCGGTCCCTGTCCCCTCCCACCCCCAGGCTGCCCTTTCCGTGATGACCAAGCAGCTTTTTTAATGGAATACAACCGCTGAACTTGGTACATTTCAAGCACTTTAGCCTTCCAGGACACCAGACTGCTGATGAAAACCATCTTCCGCGGGCGCCATGTTAATGAGGCCAAATTTCATATGCTTGCAAACTTTCCCCCGCCCCCGCCTCTTGCTGCACTGCACCCCCTCCCCCCCAATAAAAGATTGCATCAGAGAGAAAGAAAGAGAGATTTCCATAATTTATAGTATGGGCATTTCACTGGGGACAAGCGCTAATCTGTACTTACCGATACATTTAAGAAAATGCATCCTCCCACAAGCCTGCACCATTTATGACTCTTGGCACAAACCGCAATGCTCAGTCTTCAATTAAGGGACACCTTAGGGTTCATTATCACACAATCGCTCCCTGTGAACCATGCCAAATGCTGTTTTGGCACAGAGCTTGGAAGATGAATTAGAAGGAAGTCTTCTCTGTAATGCCCTCTCCGAAGTCCCATTACCGTCATCGGCCCTGCGCCCTCCTCCCGCCAGCCCCTCCCCCTTCTTTCCAAGTGCCTTTTACTATTCAATTTCTCAACGTCAAACTCGATTCTCTAGAGGTGTAGTTAAAGATGCCACATCTCCTTTTTGTCTTCCGGCTCTCAACAGGCCTGGAATGGCCGCAGATGGGCTGCTCTCCACACCCCTTTTCAGCCTAAAGGAGCTGCCGCAGATGCTTTTCTTCCCCCTCCTCTCAGAGCCTGGGGTAGAGAAAAGACGGGGGCCAGGACTGGAAAGGCACACGCCAGCTCCTCGGGTCCCACGGGTCTCCAACAGGGACCTCAGCAGGGCCCTGTGCTGAGACACGACTCCCACAAGAGGGCAAAGGGAGGCCGGCACACTCAGTGTCAGCAGACAACCGTGTCCAAAGCCAGTCGTGCCGACCAGTGGGAAAGGAAAGGAGGACCAACAGCAGAGTCAAGGGCTGATCTCAATGTCCCACACTGTTGCCACGTGTCCTGAATCCACAGGACGCTCTATGACTTAGCCCTATGGGGAAGGACACCTCCTTTATTTCTTTAATGAAAACCCCAACACAAAATGAGTGCCTGGGCTGGGCTTCCCAGCTCTCTTGGAAACCCAGGCCACACCAGGGCATGGGGCTGAAAGAGTAAGTGCCGCCAGAGCCACAGGTGAGCGGAGGCCAGGGAGGAGAGGGTGACAGGCAGCAGCCGCCAGGGAACCCTACCAAGCCTTGATGGGTAACCTGATTTCTCAGGTGAGTGAGTGTGCATGGGCCAGGGAAGGGATGGGGTGGGAAGGGGATGCGGGGAGCGGGGGCTGACTTGTTGCACACCTTTGATGCATCTTCCAATCTTCCAGCTCTGCTTAGGATGACAGTGAGAGAAACTCCACTGATTGACTTCTTGGTGTCACCACCACTTAGAGATGCTTAGATGTGACAGGGAAATGGGGCCGAGCATAACCAAAGCTCTCAAGTCAAGCTGTCAAATTATACAATGTCATTAAAATAAAATTAGCTTAACGAAGTATCGAGACATCTAGGCTTGGCACCATCTAAGTCATGCTAGCCTAGCCGAGACCATCAGGAGGATCCTCTTCCTGGTTCAGGCGCAGAGGTGGGGACAAGGGGACAAGCGAATGGAACGCACACAGGCTGAAAATACTCCGCCCACAAGATGCCTTGTGGAAATTTTATTACATAGAGTGTAAAATGAATTGTCAGTCAAATAAAAAGAACACTTTTTAAAACAACATGCATAACATTTTCCAATTGCCTTTTTTAATAGTTAGACATTTCAAGCATTATAAGAAAAATACAGAGCAAAAACCAGGAATTGTAACTTCAGTACATTTTAAACGGAATGTCCCTCAGGTCAATTAAAAATGCGAGAAAAAAATAGCTTCAATTCCGTTTTTTCCTTTAAAAATACACGTTATCTGTACAACATACACTACAGTAAACATTGAAAACCATATTATCCCTTTTATTAAATCAAAATTATTTAATTCATACTGTGGTTAATACTAGATTTATTTATTCATCTAGTTAATTTGACAAATATTAAGAAAATATTTAAAAGGAAAAAGCAAAAAACACCTTGGAATTAAAAAATAGTTACTACATTTTTATACGGTTTAATGTTCCACAGTGTTTGTTAAAAGTTATACTGAATTTCTTAATATTAAAAATAACAGTATTTATATTTCTGAGAGAATAGAGAAAGGTTTTTTGTTTTGTTTTTAAAACAAGCTTGGAGGTCTTAGATACACAATTGCAACTGGTAATGGAGACATGAAAAAAACGTATGCTAAACACATGAACACATTTTTATATTACCCCTTTAGAACTCTAGAAATTATACAAACCCTATAAAATTCCCCCCTCCCAATCCCTGTTGGACAGCAATACAATTATCTGTCTCAATTCAGAATTCACATAATTAATTACAATACATAATAGTTCAGTTTTTTAAAAAATGCAATAAAACCAGACAGCCAAGATACACGAAATTAGAAGTAAAACATTTAATGAATTTACACATTTAAGAATACTTAAATACTGTTTTAAAATTTTAAAAAAGAATTTGTTACATACTACCTAAGACTTCCAAGCCATTTTCTGTTGCAACAGAAAAAACTGTAAATAAAAAGGACACAAAACAAAACGAAACAAAACAAAAAACACCATGTTGAAATGTCACTGCTCTGAGGCACGTTCTGGTGCCTGAATTTGCAGGTATTGCTCCAAAAAGAATCCCAGAGCTTACACAAGTAACAAACAAAAATGATCAGCAATTTTTAGTAACTAATTCCCCCGATTTTTAGAAAAATTCTGTTAATCTAAATATAGTGTTTCACAGAACAAAATAAAGGTTCTTCATCAAAAGGTTTGCAAATCTAAAAACCTGTTACAAATAGGTTTTCTTTCACAATGATTTCGAGAGGAGAGACCAGCCGAGAGCACATTGTTCTACTGCTCCTGTGGGAGGAAGGGGAAGGAGTTAGTCTGTGGTGGCGAATTCTCAAGTCCGAGAGAGCCGGTGGGGAGGTGACAGGTCACCCTCTCCCTCTAGCTCCTCAGCAGGCGCCAACACACAGAAGTGTAAGTAAGAACTGCCCCCAGGGCTCACGTCAGGGGATCCAGCCAGGACAAAACCTCTCTTGAAGAGGTGGCCTAGGGCTTCTCTGCCCACCAGGGATGCTGGGCAGGGCAAGGGGAGCACGTGAGCGGTTCTTCTCGGTTACCACCAGC
The DNA here is from genome assembly GCA_008750895.1 of Mirza zaza. NCBI lineage: Eukaryota > Metazoa > Chordata > Mammalia > Primates > Cheirogaleidae > Mirza > Mirza zaza. Next base: position 35,693 of record VSMD01138138.1, on the reverse strand, counting down.
CCTGACGCGGTTCCCTAGGACTGAACAACTTGGCAGTGAGATGTCCAATCAGCTCTGAGTCCAGGGCTGGAGGTAACTGGCACGTTCTCCACAGGGACCCGACTGGCATCGGGTCACCTGAAATATGCTCTGGGGGAACATTTGGCCCTTCTCCCTTCTTTAATAAGAAATCCACTTTTGGCTTCTGGACAGAGCCCTCCTGGTTTCCGTGAGGACAGAGCCGGCGCTCACCCCGCCCGGCCTGCAGGGGTGGAGACGCACCTCTTGCTGCCCAGGACGAGGCTGACGGCCTGGCCACTCTGCCCTCACTGGGAACAGCAGCTGCATGTGCTCCCCACAGTCCCTGCTTTTGGCGCCAGACTTGCTGTCTTCTAAGCCTCTCATTTATAATTAGGGAAACTGAGGCCCAGAGGAAGACGGACTACTCAGCACTGAGGTCTGGTACATAGATTTGAGGGAAGATCAGACACTTCCTTGCGGGCTGCACAACCAACTCTCTGTCCACTTGGCCCAAACCCTCTGTCCCTGGAGCAAGGAGGGGACTCAGGGCTGCGACTGGGGCTCACAGACGGTGAGGGGTGGTCCCTCCTCGGCCCAGCGCTTTCACCCTGGGGTAGGAAACACAGAGAGCTGGAGTGGGGGCTTGGGGCGGGCGGGGAGCAGCAGCGCAGGGCAGGCTACAGACCTGGCTGTGGGCCTGAGCTTGGCCTAGTGTCTGCCCGTAGAAGGCCACCTGCTGCCTGTAGTACTCGGCCCAGGCCATGGTGTAGTCCGGTGGGGAGCTGGCCTGAGGGGCGGTGCTGGCGGCATGACCTGATTGACGAAGGAAGAAATATAGGTTAATGGCAGTGGGGATGCACTGAGGTGTGTAGGGTTCCTTCCCAAAGGCCCTGGGCATCTGCTTTCCCCTGGACGGCTGGAAGGTAAGGCCACTGGCGAGGCCACCACCTGGGAACACTGGTGGTGGTACACAGTGCAGTCTGGCACCACTGAAGTGCTGTTGCCCTTTTGTTGCCTGTCGCTGCTATGTCCCACGTGAAGACAAACCTTTGCATCCGTCTGTTCTCACAGAGCACATTCCCTGCACCTGTCTGGCTGCCCCATCAGCGCCCAGATGGCAGGGCCGGGGTAAGAACGGAAGGGCTTAATCTGGGTGCCTGTGTTGGCGTCCACTTCCCTTGAGGAGCTTGAAACACAGGCTGGTTTGCCTGGGAACCTGGATTTGGGAGGTCTCGGGCACACCTGGCCTGAGCTTTCACCAGGCTCCCCACAGGTCGGGGGACCCCAACACCCCCACCCTCAGCCCCAGTGATGATTCCAACACAAGGGTGAATGTTTCTCTGGGGGCCTCTGACCTGGGCTCTTCCAGCCAGCAGGTAACATCTCAGATCAGGCACACGAAACATCCCTGTAAACAACACCCAGATGCCCTGGTCTAGTCATTCTGGCACATACGAGTTCAGTATGAGTTTTAAATGATCCACCATAGGTTTTGTTTTTCATTGTTAGATCCCCTCTCTCCCACTCGTAGAGACGGCTTTTAATTTATGGTTCAGTTAAATGGGCTTAGGAAGAAAAACTGACGACCCAGCACCTGCTCCAACTTCAGGCTTCCATCCCTGAGTTTTGCTATCTTTCCTCTCCCCTGCCCTGAAACTGCCCCAAAGAGATGGCAGCACCGAGACAGACAACAGGACACCCTGGCGGTCCGTGTCCTGGCCCGGCAGCACCCAATCAGAATCATTCAGTTCCAAAGGGGACAACCAGAGCCGGAAATGAGTGTGCACTTCCAGGTGCCACACCCACCTCTAGGTCCTCTGAGTCCAGCAGGGGGAGACCAGAGAAGGGGAGGGTACGGCAGGCCTCTGCCAGGCAGAACCGCAGCACCGCAGCCACTGACTACGCCCAGGCTCCTCCGACAGAGACGGACAGACAAACAGGCAGGCACGGAGGCGGAGGACAAAGCAAATATTGAAGTCATGGCACTTGGGGAAGGCATTAAAGGAAAAAAGATGACAGCAAGCCACGGACAATTAAGCCTCCAGGCTTGAGGGGACTCTGTCACTGGGGACCTGCTTGTCAGAAAGGCCATCGCACTCACTCTGTTTTTTGTAATAGTCTTCCCAGGCCTTGCTGTAGTCGGGCTGGCTGCTCTGCGGCTGGCTCTGCTGGCCTGTGCGGAGAACACAAAAGCAGTCAGGCCTGCCTGGTTTCCTCACCTCGGCGCCTCAGCTCCCAGTCTGCCAGCTGCAGGCCCTGCTCTGCGCTCACTACTGGCCACACATGCTCCACAAGCCCCAGAAGGTGGCAGCGGGCTGGTCATGGGAGGTTACGGAACCCACAGTGGCACCTGATCTCCATCTAGCCTCAGGCCTCTCCGGGGTGGGAGAAGAGAAGAGGGAAACAGAGTGTTCAGCACCTCCATTCTGTGCAGAATCCGGGCTGCATCCTCTGCCATACTGGCAGTGGACTGGGGTCAGGGGAGTGGAGCAGCGGTGCCCTGCCCAGGGGAGTAAGAGAGCAAGTAAGACCTGACCACGGCAACAGGTCAGGACCTTCCTTTCTGTGAGGTCAGGGCTAGCTCAAGTGTCCACCTGCCATGGCCCACGAAGACCCCCTTCAATGTCCCTGCTGCTGTGAGAACCATAGTTCGAAGCAGGCAGGATGAGCCCCTACACTCACAGCAGAATGTTTCTCTGCTAGTCAGTCCACAGCAGACTGAGGAGCACAAGAAGTGCGAAAGGGGCTGGAGAGAAGGCAGAAGATGCCCTGCTCTTCCTCCCACAGGGACAGGACAACAGAGACGGGAGGAGTGAGGAATGAAGGCAGTAAAAACTTCCTCAGACACAGAGGAGCGGGCAAGCAGGACTGCTTCCCAGCAAGATCTCACTGACCAAAACCAATTCCCAAATCCCCCTAATAGAATAAACAAATAGACTGGTCTCGATGGCTCACACCTGTAACCTCAGCACTTTGGGAGGCCAAGGAGGGAGGATCGCTTGAGGCCAGGAGTTCAAGACCAGCCTGGGCAATATAGGGAGACCCTGTCTCTAAAAAAATAATAATAATTAAAAAAAATTAGCCAGGTGTGGTGGTACACGCCTATAGTCCCAGCTACTCGGGAGGCTGAGGTAGGAGGATTGCTTGAGCCCAGGAATTTGAGGTTGCTGTGAGCTATGACTGCTCACTGCACTCTAGCCTGGGTGGTAGAGGGAGAACCTGTCTCTTGGGGAAAAAAAAAAAGAAAGAAAGAAAGAAAGAAAACCCAACCAAAAAAACAAAATAAGCCAAGCTCAACAACACGAGATGAAAGCTCTCAAATAGCGGCAAGATAACTAAGCTTCCTTGTGTAGAAGTTTTTTTTTTTTAAATCACCCCACAGGCCTCTGGCCTTAGCCAGTCTGCCTGGCCCCGAAGCCAGCAGGGCCGCCTCTGAAAACCATGCTCTGGGCCATTTCCCCTGCAGGGGAAGGACCTGTCCCTTCTCAGGCCTCAATGTCTCCAGGGTCCAGGGCTTCCCACAGGCCCTCTGTCCTGGCACAACGGGCCAAAATGTGAATAGATACCTCGCTGCCTGGGGTGCCCTCAGATGCGAAAGGCATTCAACGCCCGGGCACTTCCCGCTGCGAGGGGAGCAGACGGAGTCGACAAGGGAGTCAGAAATGGAGAGAGCAAAACGTGACCAGGCTCCAGGACAAACAAGCACGGTGAACTGGGGACATGGGATCTAGATGGTGTGCTGGTGTTCCCTGTGGAGTCCTCTACAATGTCTGAAATGTTTCACAATAAAATATTGGGGGAAAAAGGGAAAAAAACTACAACCATACAATTTCAGAGTTCACAAAAGTACTTTAGAAATCAAACCCAAACTCTTGTGACCAAAGTAGAGTTCACAAAGTACTTTAGAAATCAAACCCAAACTCTTGTGACCAAAGTAGAGCCCCAGAAAAGGGAGAGGTGTGGCGGTGCCTAGGGCCACACGGCACTGGCCTCCAGACTACGCTCAAGGGAGAAGCGGCAGAACAGCAGAGAGTGGGCATCGTCCCTTGCGAGCGAGGCCACCACACTGCTCCGGGAAGGCTCTCCACACACACACAGATGGAACCTTCAGAGGGGTTAGAAGAACCCGAATTTTACTCAGGTAAGGGCTTGGTTTTGTGAAGGCTGGGCACGCACGATGGGCCACGCCACGACAAAAGCCAAGAATGACTGCTGGCCTGGCAGGGGCAGAGTGGGCGGCGGCTAGGACTCCTCCCAGGACCTGCTCCTTCAAAGCCAGTTTCCCTGGGGAGTGGTGCTCAGCAGAACTGATTCTCCACTGCTTGCTCTCCAACAAGTTCAGGAGATAAGACCACTCCTTGCTAAGAAGATGCTGGGGAGATGAGAGGAAGGAGGTCACCTGCGGCTGGAGGGGTGGGAAGGGTCCCCGAACACAGAGCTGTGGGCCACGAGCCAGTCACCCTCAGAGCAGGAGGGAGGGCAGGAGAGGCACCAAGCCAACAACACCTACGGCCCACCTGCTTGTGGGGACAAAAGCACAGGTGCCCACAGCTCTGAGAAGGACAGGTGGGCCAAGGGAGCACCAACTCCAAGTCCCCACCCAGGGGAGGCTTGAGCCATTCCCTTCGCAAGCCCTCCCTACACTTGCAGGTGCCCTGGTACAGGCCTGCTGGTGGCTCCCAGTGCCCCAGGAGGCTCCCTGACCTCTCTGGGAGGGGACCCCTGGGCCTGCCGGCCAAGCGCTGGAATGACCAGCCTCCGGGAGCCCCAGCCTTTCTGGAGAGCGTGCACAACCCCCTCACCCCACAGTCACTTACTTGGGACCTGCTGTGTGGGCTGCTGCCACGCCTGGTAGGTGCTGCCCCAGCCCTGGGTCAAAAAGGCTGGAGGACCACTGTGGATGACAGAAGAGTCATTCATTCCAGTGTGGGCCATGTCCCCCCATCACCCCATCTTCACCGCTTACCTCCCTCACCCCCAGCCAAGCGCCACGGCCCCTGGCCCCCTTGTGTGGGCAGCACCCGAGTGACGACACTAGTGCTGTCTGCCCCCTGGCTGGAGTAAGAGCAGGTCACCTACCTCACAGGGGCACTGTGGGGGTTCCCATTCACTTTAGCAGCCATGTTTGGAAAGCAGCCTGAGCTCCTCGAGGGAAAGGTGCTGTAACGAGAGACAGCCATAAACCACACAGGCTCTGCAAAACTGCCCTCCCGTCCAGGTGGCAAGCTCCCCTTGGGGACACTGGCAGTGACTGGGAGGCCCTCTGCCCTCTGGAGAGGGGCAAGTCAGTGAGTCCTGCCCATACCCTAGAACTTCAGGCTGTGGCCAGCACGCCCTAGAAACAGCCAAGTAGGAGGAAAGGAGGCCCTCTTGGGAGCAGATGGATTTGCCCAAGCAAGACTGGCGGCAAAAGACTCACTTTTGATGAGGTGCGGCAGGTGGCTGGCTGAAGGGACTCTGTCCAAAGGCTCCAGGTGCTCCAAGACTGGTCCCCTGTGGTGGGCACAGAGGAAGCTCTCACCTCCTGTTGGCTGCACCTCTGTCCTCTGCCCAGGCCCACCCCAAGGCAAACCCCAGCTTTTGAGGAGACGGAGTCAAGTGAAATAGAGACACCTACGGCACTCACGCTAGCCTTCCTTCCCCACAGTGGCCTTCGCTTGCGGAAATGGCTTCGAGTGACCAATACCACACACAGCCGATACTGGCACAACCACAATTGCCCTGGCATGTCACACTGAGGGTAGGGACCAACCTGCTCGACTCTCCCGTCAACTTAGGCTGGCCCAAGGCTCTCTCTGCCATTCTACGTCCCCAATGAGGTGAGCAGTGGCCCATCTGTCCTCCATCAACACTCCCTTTCTTTATCTGCTTTGAGGTGCCTGCAACTAAAGCCAGAGTCAATGAAAACTGCCTGCGGGGCTGGCCGCCAGACAATGCAGCGGAGTCCGGGGGCAGTACTGGGGGAGGCCGCCTCAGTGCTCATCTAAGCCTGCAGAGGACAGGGCTCTGGGGACTGAGCTGTGGTGGCCATGGGAGTTCTGCCCAAGGCTTCCTTCATCGCTTCTGGGCCTGGCCTTGGCATTCCCTGGGTCTCCGACCTTCCCCTTGGCAAAGAGGGAGGGGGCTGCCCCCATGTGACGTGTGGACCCAAAGGCACAAGAAGCACAAGGTTCTGGGGAATAACAGGTACCTTGGACATCCAAAAGAAAACCCAGCTATTATCAAGCCAGGTGGGAAAGAACCTGGTACGTACACCAACTTTCTCATCTATGAGATGCCTGGCCACCTCGATCTGCTGAGGAACGCCCCTGATGGTGAATATTCGCAGGTTGGGGTCGGTGTTGGGCGGGGGGTTCCGCTGAAGCTCCACATGTGCTCCCGACTGCTGATTTATGCTTTTGATGTTCTCACCCCCTGCAGGCAGAAGAAGGGAAACAGGAGCATGAATGGCAACTGCAGCAACCCAGAGGCTCCCTTCTGAAGAGGATACAAGGGTTATTTTCTGCACATTAGCACTTGTCCTGACAGTAGAACAGTACTTTCTATTTACTTTATAATGGTTCTAACAAAATACAGTACTCTGTATTTGCAAAATCAGCTGTTTGGAGCCAGGCTAAGGCCACAGTTACCATTTGGCACCTGCATGTAGAGGCCCCGAGTGGCCCAGGAACAAGGTGGGGGCCGAGGCCTGCTGTCTGCATACAACAGAGTTCACCGCTAGGAGGCCGCCTGCAGTCCTCCCACCCCAGCCAGGCAGAGGCACTGTGCCCTTCTCAGTGCAAGAATGGCGACCCAACGGCCCCTCCATGGTGCAACGGGGCTTCAGCCTGGGTGTGCGCCTTTACAATGCCTGCATCCCTCCCTCCACAGGTCAAAGGCATGGCCACAGGCCCCGACAATGTCCGGACCCCACTCGGGCCTTTAATATCTCATCCTGTCACTCCTCAAGTCCCCGCCTCCTCCGTGGTGGGGATGGGTCTAGACAGAGGCAGTCCAAGCATGGGGGTCACAGAGGCCTGGGTGAAGAGGCGCTAATGAAAACTTAGTTGGACTCTTTGAAAAACCTGTGAGAGTCCCAGTCTCTTAATGAAATCTACATAACAAAAGGCTCACGAGTGTAACAATAGTTGGATTCTTCTTTTGAAATTCCACAGAACTTATAGAACAGATCTGCTCCTCAACTAGGGGTGGGAGGTGGCATAGGAGGTGTGGTTAAAATGAGCCAGAATACAAGGAAAACTTATGGCACAGAGTTCTGCAAAACTGGGAAAAGAAAATCTATATCTGTTGAAAATCAGGGCAGCAGAGAGCCCCACGAGCAAAAGTAGGGCCTAAGGGCCAGAGTCTGCCACCTCCCCTGCCCACAGCCAGAACTGACCCCGAATGACAGGTGCCATTTCACTGTGACAGTCTACAATTCTCCAAACACTCCAGCTTTCCTTCTACTTCACTGTTGTAAAGCCACGTCTGAACAGCCTGTTAAGCAATAGGGAGGGGACACTAAGGGCAGAGGCAAGCTGAGGCCTGACAGAACCCCCAGCGCCACAAACATGGAGCCTCAGGCTGGTGGTCCTTCCCGGGACTGCAGGAGCAGCCCTCAGGCTGCAGGAAGGACACCAGGAGACTGATGGCGTGTGGCTAAATAAAGCTTTAGGTAAACGTCTGCTTAGGGAGGAGGTCAGTTAAGTTTAGGGTGGCGGAAAATCTCAACAAGATAATCTTGTGTCCATGACTTTCTTAAAGTACTCCTAGAACTTCAGAAAAGCAGCCCTAATGTCTTCTAACCCAGCCAGGCCTACTTGTCTTGGGGACGCACGGGCCAGTGTGAGCAGCTGTGTGTGGCCTCCAGGCAAGCCCAAGCCCCTGCTGGACCTTTTGCCAGGCCCTTACTCAGAGGTCATGGATTCTATCTTCTTTGCACCTAAAAAAGCATGCAGCTTGGCTCTTGGGCAAAGGTTTTGGGGGAGCAATGAAGAGAAAAGAGTAGGTGGAGGCCATTTCCACAGGTCCACCCAGGACCCGAGGGATTCTACCAGCCGCCACCAAGACACCACTTGGTCTGGAGGCCGGACTGCGAGAGGCCAGACGGCCAGGCCTCCAGCCCTCCCCATTGGGTCAGGGACCAGCAGCCCCAGAGAGCCCTGGCCAGGGCCTTCGGAGCATGCTAATAAGGTGAGGAAGCGCCACAAAACTGCACGGGGCCGGAAGGAGTTAATTTAAGTTCATCTTTCTTCAAAATGAGGTCACCAGCTTGGCACATGGTGGCTGTCTATAGACTCATTCAGCAGTCCGTTCCATTCTTCCACCTGACGGGGGGCAGAAGCGACCCACCAGCGGCCCCCGGCTGGACGTGAAATCGTAAAGCAATTAATCAAACAGCCTAAAAGGCCTGGCTGACAAGAGCCGGCCTGCCTCGCTCTCTGCCAGTGCTACTGTGTTTATCATGGAAATCTGGCAGGGGCCCGGGGAGGCCTGCGTCTGTCCAGAGCTGGAGCTGGGGACAGCAGGGCCAGGCTGCGTGGGGCCCTCTCCTCACCCAGGCGCTAGGCCCAAGGGAGAGAGATGCCACACACCAGCCCCAAGGGTGCATGTGCGTGTGTGTAAGGGGGTGACACAGACAGACCCTCCCTATGTCCAGTGAAATGTCTACCAGGCTTTCCTAGGCTGCTATTTGAACACAGGGATAAGCAGCACCTGCTGCTTTGTTCTCTCGAGATTGTCCTCTAGTGACTGTCCTTAGGAGTCACTCAGGATGACTTTGTGGAGGGCAAGTTACAAGGAGCTGTTCTGTGAGCAACAGGCTGCGCCACGAGGACCTGCCACAGTGAGGACAGTGAGGCCAGGTCAGGGCTGGAAGAGACGCACATGCAAATGAAACCTCGCTGTTCAAAATGCCAAGAAACCTAGGTCTACCTAATCCTCAACTGACAGGTGTCAAATGGACTCAGTGTAGTCAGATGGGCGGGCTGGGTGCACTTTGTGCGGCCAGCAGGACCCACGCGGCACGCGACAGGTACACCCCTCTGGAAATGCAAAACAATCCCCAGTGCTCCAACCAGCCCCAAGTGGCTAATAATCTAAAAGATGACATGGATACAGGAGACACACATTCTGAAAGAACACAAAACCCACGCTGGCCACAAGCAGGGACTGCAGCTCCCGGCAGGTAAACTTGAGGGTGAGGAGGACTCCCACCCACCCTAGTTCCTGCGCGCTGGGGTGAGGACACTCCCAAGTCACGCTCCCTGCAATGTGAGCTGTGATCAAACCGCTAAGAGGTATTTGGTGATCAAAGAAATTTGAGAAACTCTGGGGAAAAGACTATTTATTTCCTCCATATGCTGTCGAATACATAACGAAGGCAAATATAAAACCCGAAGACAAATGAGAATCTGCCGCTAGCAGTGAGGGGTGGCTCAGAGCCCCCTTGGAGCTATGCCCCGCTGCCCTGCTGGGGGAAGGGCCGAGAAGCCGTGCCCTGCTCTCAGTGGCCTTCCTTGCTTCCAAGGCCGGCCGAGATGGCTCAACACCAATGGCCCAGAAACCTGCCCGTTCTCTCTTCTCACTGAACGACGGGAAGGAGCTACATTAGCCATTAGTGAGAGTTTCTAACCTAATGTTCTCTAAAATGCCTAGAAACAACTAACAAATCAATTTTTATTTCCCTCAACAGGGTGTCTGTTACTCACGGTGAATGTGCTGAAAGGACAAAACTATCTCACATGTTGTGTCAATAAAGACCAAATGCCCAAAATCCGTGAGGGAAAGAGGGACACACGGTCAGAAAGCACCTTCATGTGGACTCGGTCTTAACTGTCCCCTCAGATCCCTGGAGGTGAGTTCATGACCAGTCAGTCAATCTACAGAGGTGCCAAGCCCCCATCTTGCGAGGGGCATCCTTTCAGCAATCTGCGCTTGCTTCAATAGGCCGAGGGTCTTACTTCTCGTCTATTCACATTCAATAATGAAAAATTTGCTTTCCCCTGCCCACAACAGGCCACCAGGCCACCAGCAAGCTCAGAGAAGACCCACGCAAAGCGGGGCTCAGCAAAACGCAGCTGCTGCTAGCCTTGGCAGCCTCAGCAAAGAGCCTTCACCTCAAGCTCTGCGACCTGCCTTCCCCCAGACACAATGGCTGGCGGGGGATGTGAAACTCCAGCATTTGCCTCTTACCTTTGCCTATGACAAGGCCACACTTATCTGCAGGCACCGTGTATGTTATCTCCTGGACGCCACCAGGGGTTCCCACGCTCCAGTCACCACGGCCACGGCCTCTTCCTCTGGCTACGGCCAGGCCTCCGAAACCGTCTCTTTCCTGGGAAGGAAGCAAGGCTCTAGTGGTGATCTCTGTCACTGCCGCCAGCACCACCCATCTTCTCCAAGGAGCAGGTTAAGTGACAGGATGTAATCAATGTCACACATGAGAACTGAGCACCGTTCCACATTTCAGATTCTGAAGCACTCTTTCAAACCAGAATTAACACAATCACAGGTGCATTCGAGGAAGACGTGTGCAGATAAATCCATGTGGTTACATAAACAGTACAAATAAACCCAACTAAAACAGGCAGCCAGGTATAAACCCCAGGTCCAAAGCCCAACGGCCCTTTGCCTGGAGTTTTAATTACTGGGCCCTAATGTACAGGCATCAAGGGTTGGTTTTTCCTTGAAGAGAAGGCTGCTCTTTCCTGTAGCTGACACATGCTGGGCCTATTGGGCCAGATGTGAGGTACTAATGAGTGCTGGGCACTTGAAAGTGACAGGTGTGACAATGTACCTGCCCCTCCCCGACCAGGCTGCAGGGAAGACCAATCCAGTCACTGCTCTGAGTAGCGATACCTGGCAATCCCCAAGCAAAAAGGATTGTAAGAAAAACTGGTTGTCCTGCCCCCAAGAAAAGGCAGAGATATGTTCAAGAGTGATAACTCAGGGATGCTTCAGAAGGGAGGGACAGAGGCTGGAAGCAGCAAGTGCTGCCATCCGTGGTCAGGGGCCAGAGAAGTCTCCACATCTTTCTCACACTGCTCGTCCAGCACACAATAAAGCCTAAATCTAACACCTAACAGAGGAGGATTCCTTTCATTCAGAGGGTAACAAATTTCATTCCAGCCTCTGTTCTGAGTCACTTTAGAGCTCCAGTACTTAAAATCTTTTAAATATTGAGGGCAAATTTGGTCTGGCCAAGAGCTATTTCATGGAAGGGATACGCTGAACAGGTTTTCAACACAGTAAAGAAATGTTTGTCAAAACCTCCTTCTGTCGATTAAGAGTAAACTGAACATTTACCCAGAATCTGAACCAGCAGAAAGCCGAGATAATTGAAGTGCTTTTTCCCTGCACTCTCCTTTTATGAGAGACAACTGACAAGTAAACAAGGCAATTTTAGGGATTTATGTTAAAACATACAAACACACGTACGTGTGTGTGCACATAGCCAACTTTTTATGGATCTTGAGGACAAGACTCTTTCCCAAACATCTTAGAGCCTCTGCAGCACTAAGGTTCATAAACTCTTACTATAAAAAAATGATGTCAGATAAAAAATGATGTCAGAAATCATTTAGTGGCTTTTCCAAACTTATACAATCCTAAGAATTGCCTGGGACTCTAGTTAAAACCTAAGATCTTCCAATGGATATTCTGATTCAGTAGATCTGGGGTGGGGGCCTACAAATTTGTAATCTTAGCGAGTACTCCCAGATAGCTCTGTGGGGAGCACGTCTTGGTGCAAACCCTCAGTGTGCTGCTGAGAAAACTGGGCCCAGAGAAGTCTGGAGGCTTGTCCAGGGTTGCATGGCTAGTGGCAGAGCTGGGACCACAATTTCCAATCTAGTGCTTCTATTTTTTCTTTTTTTTTTTTTTTGAGACAGAGTCTCACTTTGTTGCCCAGGCTAGAGTGAGTGCCGTGGCATCAGACTGGCTCACAGCAACCTCAAACTCCTGGGCTCAGTGATCCTACTGCCTCAGCCTCCCAAGTAGCTGGGACCATGCCCGGCTAATTTTTTTGTATATGTATATTTTAGTTGGCCAATTAATTTCTTTCTATTTTTGATAGAGACAGGGTCTCGCTCAGGCTGGTTTCGACCTCCCGACCTTGAGCAATCCGCCCGCCTCGGCCTCCCAGAGTGCTAGGATTACAGGCGTGAGCCACCGCGCCCGGCCCTAGTGCTTCTATTCTTTAGCTCTGCTCAGCCTCAAGTTTTTCTTAGTGCCACATACTCGGAGGACACTGCCAATCCATCATCAGTTACAGAGGCTCCCCAAGGCAAGTCACAATGGGGGCAGGTGGAATTTTTGGTGCTCAAAAGAAGATGCTAACAATGTTGTGCAGCTGCTCACATTCCAAAGATGTGCAGGAAATCAAGTGCATGCAGACAACCTTAGGACTTTGGAGGATTCTGAAGTGCTTCCTAACTCTAAGATTAGATTTCATTTAACATAGTTTTATATTATAATAAGTATACTGGATTGTTTGAAACTTGGCAATCTGCCTGGTATTTACCCAAATAGTTTAACTGGTTAGAAACTCACTGTGTGAAGACAATCTGGATTCTGGAATAATAAAGGGAGAAGAGTAATAAACTAGTAGAAAAAAGAGGCAGATGTAGAGAAGCCACTGGTTTCCAATGTGACTTGAGAGGGGTCACTGCTCTGTGGTGCTGCCTTGAGAGCTCAGGTAGCACTTTCTGTACCCAGTGTAGCACTTTCTGCATTTTTGGGCGAGAGATCTGAACTCCAGAGAGCTGGACCCACCTGGGCTGTAAGAATCAGCTCACTGATGATGTGTGCTGCATGCTGACACCGATCTGGAGGGCCCATGACCTGTGCAGCTCTCTCTGGACTGACCCCATCATCTGCAGAGCCAGGTGAGAGGTGGGATTAGGAAAAGGCCCAACATTAGAAGGAAACAAAGGTCAACGTGATTCATAACCAATATTCTTACCAGCAGTACCAAAAGAGGAAGTAATAATATCACCAGCTCCAGGGACTCTTTTGGAGTGGTTTGACTGATAAAGAAATGTGTATGATTACATCTTTTTGTACGTTCTAGGTCAATATTCATTTCTTATATAATTACAGCCATCTAAAAAGATATCATTAAACAAATAAAACAAAACTTGAATTAAAAAAGCCAGAGAAAACAGAGTAGAGTTAATGGCCATAATTTCCAGAATTTAGCCCATCATAGCTTTCTTGACTTCAGACAATGTAAAAAATTCTGCTCATAAAGGTAAATGTATACAATTTTAAAAACAGACTTTATTCTAAGACATATGTCCTTTTCTGGGTGGTTTTAAATGATTTCCAATTTTATAAAATCAAAATAATGGATGGCATTATTTTTTCAAAGACTTTACTTGGCAAAATCAAAAGCTGAAAATGCTATGCTTTTTACTAGTCCAAGAAAAAGGCCTGGAAACCATTCTGGAGAAAGGTGACTGAGCCAGCATACATCCAAAGAGAGACATGAGGGCAGGAGAAGAAATTTAGATTGGTAATCTGGTAGCAGAATGTTGCAAAGAGGAGAAACAAAGATCATAAACATGAGCTAATAACAATGTTAAATTAAGTGTTTTATAAATCTTCGTGGTACTAAAGATTTTTGAAAATAATCAAAACCAACCTGGTTTAAACTGAATCCTCACACCGGCATCATTCTGGATCTTTTTGATCATTTCCCCGTTTCTTCCTATAACAATACCAACAGCAAACCTAGGGACGGACACCTAGGCAAAGAGACACCAAACCTCATCAGAGCTTTTTGTAAAGCTGTCTTTTTTTAAATGATTTTTTTTTCTTTTTTTGAGATAGAGTCTTACTCTGTCACCCGGGCTAGCGTGCCATGGTGTCAGCCTAGCTCACAGTAACCTCAAACTCCTGGGTTCAAGCAATCCTCCTGCCTCAGCCTCCTGAGTGGCTGGGACTACAGGCATGCACCACTACACCTGGCTAATTTTTCTATTTTTAGTAAAGATGTGGTCTCACTCTTGCTCAGGCTAGTCTTGAACTCCTGACCTCAAGCAATCCTCCTGCCTCAGCCTCCCAGAGTGCTAGAATTACAGGCATGAGATACCACGCCTGGCCAAGGACAGATTTTTTTAAATAGACAACTTGGTTTTTATTACAGTTCATTCCTGGAGATGATATAATAAAGCATTTTTTCCCTTTTAGGAACAATATTGTGGTAGACAATTGCATTCTTGACCATTAAATAAATCCAATACATCTGAGATTGGACCACAATAGTTATAAAAATGAAGTAAAGCAAAAATAAACCTTATAGACAGGTAAAAGATTAAAAATGGTAACTTTACCTTCCAAAGTTCACGAAATAAGCATAAATCTATCATATACGTTGATTATACTACTGGTTCTTTAAAATGTTTTTCCATTTTTAAAAATTGTGGTGAAATATACATAATATTTATAATTTAGCCATTTGTAAGTATACAACTCAGTGGCACTAAATCATTCACAATGCTGTGTAACCATTTACACCCAAAATGTTTTCAGCACCCCAACAGTTCTGTATCCATTAAAGAGTAACTTCTCTTTCCCCCAGCATCTGATAACTTCTATTCTACTTTCTGTCTCTATGAATTCACTTGTTCTAAGTACCCCTGGTACATGGAATCACACCATTTGTCCTTCTATACCTGGCTCACTGCACTAAGCATATTGTTTGCAAGTTGCAGCACATACCAAAATTTCACTCTTAAGGATAGATTTTGATCCCATTTCAACCTCATCAATAAAACAGGCTGCCAAGTTTGATACAATCACGACACAGATTGCCAAGAAAACCTGGACTTTGGTCTTCACCTAGGCAGCAGGCTAACCTTTAAAGAAAAAATTTGAAAACAGAGGGAATAGCCCCCATGCTCTGAAATGTTCCCTCAGTGTGGGCTGAATCTATCCCAGTCCGTCCTCACGCTCGCCCTGGGAGGTCAGCACATTCTAAAGGTTTCCCGGTTGAAACAGAAGTTAAATAACTTGCTCAGGTTAAAGAGCTAATAGCAATGTGACCTATAACTTGAACCCTAATCATCTGCCTACTAACCTGTAATTTAAGCATACCTCTATACTGCCTCCACCCATTCGGGAGTTGAAATCACCACGTACACCTCGAAAGTCAGCCTGGTCTTTTTCCCGGATGATTTCCAGTACCATTTCTCTTGCTTGCTGCATAAACACAAATAAAAGGCATTAAGGGAAAAAAATCCTAAAAAAAGACATGGTACTGGGTGAAATTTCAAGATCAAACCTTCCTAACTTGTGCTTAAAGATTCAAAAGGTGCTCAGCTGTGGGAGAACTCACTTGTTACTTGTGGGGCATGGGAAGGCTGCCACTGAGGGATGTTTATATCAAATCTTAAATCATGTTTTCTTCACACTGCCCAATATGTCCACACAGATAAGGCTCCACGTTCTTTTAAGCCACAATTGGGTCGGTACATCTGTGTGTGGTCAGAAATCGATTCCTATCGCTCCTGGGAGTGTCTTGATGTCATTTCTTTCTAGCAGGGAGGGTGGTCTGAGAACTCGCACTGGGGCAGGTCCACAAGAGAGAAGACTTTGCCAAGGCTGCACATCACAGAGGCGCTCCAGAGAAGTAAAGAGAAAAGACAAGCCAGGGGACGTGAACATAGCTCTGCTCTGACACTCAGAATTCTTATTTCTGCAACCGACTGGCAAGACTTCCTCAAGGATCTGACTGCACATGAGGCAGATTCAGCTGTCCTCTCCCAAAAGAAAGCACCTTGTCCAGTCTACCCTTGCATGCTGGCCAGCCCACAGCTGTACCAGCCTCCCAGGAGTCTGCACTGAAGACCTACTGTACCTGACAACTCAAGGGAATGTGGGAACAGATTGAATCCTGGGTCTGGGAAAAACAAAACCAACCCTGAAGAGCAATTAAAGTCTTAGGACATTTGGAGAAATTTGAGTATGGACTGGATATTAGACAATGTTATGACATTAGTTAGTTTTCTTAGGCCTGATTATTCTTAGGAGACACATGCTAAAGGATTTAGGGGTAGAAAGTTGTAACATCTGCCACTCACAAATAGTGAAGAAAAAAAACACATGTGTGCACATACACGGCAAAATGTTAGGTGGAGGATATATACAGGTGCTCACTGTATTATCTTTTAAACTTTTCTGGATGTTCAAAGTTTTTCATAACAAAAAGTTGGGGAGAGGAAAAAAACCAACAATTTACCCCAAATATGGCAGACTGCTTCTGTCAAGTAAATGTAGAATACACATAGTTTTTAAATTAAAAAAATACTAAAAATTATAAGTAAAAATTATTTTCCTGCAAATTTATGAAACATCAATGACATTTTGCTTGTGGTTTTTTTTTTTTTCTACAAAAGACAACCTCTCATTATAGCCTGGGAAATAAAGTGAGACTTTGTCTCAAAAAAAAAAAAAAAAAAAAAGACAACCTCAAAGGCTGCCATGGAGAAGACAGCAGGGAGGGGTGCACCCTGCGCCCCACCCAGCCCTCCCAGGTTTGGAGCGTGATGTCATGGAGACCATGAGCTGGACCGCATGAGCTAAGTGAGGTAGGATGAGATGCAATCTGATTTTTAAAAAGCCTACACTAAAAGAAGGGTGGAAGCTTTGGGGGAGGCAGGCACATGGGGGACCCTGGCTTGAAGAAGTGAAGGATCCAGGACACGATCATGTCTACTACTGCCCTCAATCCTGTTCTAAAACTATTATTTTACAGATGTACCTTGATCAGTTTAGCTGAATGATAGGGTTCAGACTTGGGGGAAATATTTTACCAGGGACTGGTAATCTTCACTGGACCAGAAACTAATGCTCCCAGAGAGGACTGGCTGTTGGTGGTGGTTTGGCTCACCAGGATGCGTCACCTTGGAGCTACTCTGAATGCAGCAATGGCAAAGCAGGCTGCAGGTGGCAGATAAAAATGCATTTCTATCTCACTGAGGACAGACATAATCCTACATACCCACAGCCCACTTGCATTCCGGTATCAGCAAGAGTTGGAAGGGTAGGACCACTCCAGGGTATTGAAAACTAAGCCCCTTACTGCTTTCAGCCAGCGGGGCTATCTTCCCTGGGAGCTCAGGCCACAGGACGCCTGCTGTGAGGGCGAACATACATTTGTGTGGTTCTGGCCCCAATGTGCACCTCCAACCCAGCTGAAGGGCTTGCAAAATGGGCCAAGAAAGAGAGAACAGCAAATTAAAGCCAAATGGAGGCAGCATCTAAGCTGGCCACAGGTCAGCAAATCAAAATTGCACCTGATCGGCACTATCCAACAAAACCTTCTGCACCGATGGAAATGCTCTGTCCAAAACAATCACCACCAACCTCATGCTCATTGCTGAGCACCTACGTATGGCCAGTAAAAATGAGGCATTTTTATTCAATTTAGCCACATGTAGCTAGTGGCTCCAGTTTTGAGCAGCACAACCCTAGATTCTTCTCATCACCAAACTTCATGGAGGTGTTACCCTTACCTTAATAAAGGAACATCAGTTTTATAATTACTTGAGTAAGATAAAGACTCTAGGTTATCACCAAGTGACAGCCCCACATCCAGGACTCATCCAATCCATGGTTTCTGTCCTACCTGTACTTTGAATGGGTCTCCAGTAATGCGAAGAGGCTTGTCTGCTCCTGTGGGCAAGGGACCATCCTGGATCATAACCATCTTCACACCTGTCCGCTCCTGTGGGGAACATACCAGCATGGCTCTCACTGTCATGAGTGAGAACACGGACAGCACAGGTGGCTAGACTGGGACATGCCCACAGTAAGCCCATGTGCCACCTGTCACCAGCTCTGCTGACCCTGACCATGAAGGTGGCTTCTGTGAAGGCAGACATACAGGCCATGTGGATCACATCCAGTGGGATACATAAAACCATCTCCCGAACAATCCTCTTTCCTTTTTCTAGCGCTTAGAATACCTAAGCATTAATGAGCTACACACTGAGCTAAGGATTCTAACATTATTTGATTAAAACTTTTGAAGAACTATGAGTAAAGTGTCACCATCTCCCCATTTCACAGATAAAGAGGGCTATGAGAGTATGCTGCCCAAAGATCCAGAGCTGGCATCCCATATCCTAGCTCTTAGATTCTACACTAGGATGCCGTCCTCATAATAAGGATCTGAGGACTGGGTTATGAGAGCACGTGAGGCAAGTCACAACCCCTTATTTGCAACTGCAAAAGCTCTACAGCTACTAAAATAAGAGTTTGTTCATAACTATTTGGCAGCAGAACTGAACTCATGTAAGTATATTTCTAGTCCTTCTGTCATTAAGTCTGACTACGGTTGTGTTTAGTTATAGAAATACGCATTTGATTTCAGGGTGCAGCCCTAGAACTTGCTGGGAGTATGAAATTCTGAAACATGTTTGGCCCTAAGTGTCAGATGAGGGCTTCTGTTCATGGAGCACTAAGTAACAGGATCTTATATAAAAAATAGAAGAATGGACATTATTTTAGCTTCATTACAGCAGTGAGGCCAGCACTTACCCTTTTTTACAGACAAGGGCCCTGAGCCTTTGAAAAGTGACTGAGCATATTTATGACTCAGCTAATGCGTGGGAGTGCTGAGTCAGAGCCCGACGCCAGACACTACTCTGCTGTGAACTGCTGTCCTCTGATGTAAGAAGCAATGCTCACAGAGCTTCATCGTCACAGTGGTTGCAGAAAGTTCATGGGGACTCCTGCCAAGGCACACCTGCTCAGTACTTGGCATCAGGCCTGGTCTCAGTACATGTTTGGAATCTATCTGTCCAGTGCAGGAAGGAAGCCTCTCCTGGCTGACCATGGAAGCATGTGGGCAGGGTTCAGACGAAGCCTCAGCACCACGGTGTGAAAGCACGCCCCGCTAGGGCAAGCCCACCCTGACCAAACCCCAGACCAGGCAGCCACTCTGCTCTGCACCGTTCCAGTCTCACGCACCTGCAACTGCTTTATTGTCTCCCCTCCTTTGCCGATGACCAGACCCACTTTAGACGCAGGAATAAGAATCTCCTGGATTGTGCTGTTGCCGTCTATGTCATTATGAAAGCCAGGTCCATTCCGACAGCGGTCCACAATCTGCCCCAGGAGCCGTTTGGCTTGTCTTTGGGAGGGAAAAGAACCATGAGAGAATCAGCATTAAAGGAATGCTCTGGGTGCACAAGAAAGGGAAACAGCAGCAGGGGAAAGCCCGAAGGAGTCAAGGCAGCCCTCCATCCAGCTCCAGCTCCTGCCCCCACAGCCCGGGAGGTCTCTGTGCCATCCGCCAAGCTACTAGGCTGGAATTTAAAAACAACACAACACGATACCAGCATTCCAACACGGAGCCTTGATGAGCAGGCTGCTACCAGACACGATCCCTTTCAAGTCTGCCTCTGCTCACGCTTGTGTCTCTACAAACGTGTTGTCTCCAGTTACAGCGACAGCTGCTCTGGTAGCAGAGACCTCATTTTATCCCTTAGCATATCTCTCTGCTCCCCAATCCAGCATAAACCTTCTCACAGAGTACACGCTCAACACACGTTTGTTAAATATGGGCAGGAAAGAGAGCAATGAAAAAGTGGGGAAGGAAGAAAGCAAGGGTTAGTACTTTCCCGGACTCCCACCCTCCAGGGTTCTTCTCCACAGCCAACAACACTGCTCTGTGACTTCTAAGCTAAGGCTGCGAACCACCAGTTTGGTTTCAAGAGGTGGGAAAAGGGGGAGGCAGTGTCAGATGCAGCTGTGCACTCAGACACCTGCTTTGTGCTTTTCATGTCAGCAACGTCAGAACCCTGCATTTCACGTGTCATGCTATTCATGCTGATTTACTTGGTGGTGAAGGAGGGAAACTACAATGTTGTTACGACACAACCTGGACCACGAAGGTCATCTGTGGGGCCACTTTCCTTTTCTGCACCAGAATCTCCTCTGGTTGTTGTCTGTAGTACTTATTCTCTGTATCACCACACACAATCTATTTTTTGGTTCCTCTAATAGAGGAGAACTCAGCTACTAAACAGGTTGGCTGTACAGCTCACTGAAGAAAATGAAACTGTTTCCTCCTGAAGTTATAATCCCAGCGTCTCCAGTCCTTAGGTAGACACAAAGCAGGAATGGTTAGAAGAGTAGGAAGAAAGAAAAGAAAGGTAGGAAACGGATGTTGACTTTTATAGTCTTGCGTCTTTGTGTACAGAATCAGCTTCATGTATCTTCTCGGTTACAGCAGCTTTTTAATATTTTGCTTGTGTACTAGATTAACCTGTGTTGGAAGAAAACTGCCTTGATTCCAGCAATACCATCCAGCTTGCCCTATAATGTACACCTGCCAGCAATATTTATTCTGGTTCACTGCTTGCAATGTTACAGCAGAACAAGAGAATTTAAACTCATCTAGACTCCCTGAGAAATGGAAACAATAAAACAACCCTAACTATTGAGCCAGACATAATCTTAGCACCCTGTTCCCAAATGCAACGCTACTCTGTAGATTGAAAAAGGAAAGTGAGCAACCAGACTAAGTCAGTATGCCCCTTTCCAGAGGGCCTGGATCTGGCACAGGGCTCTGAGCATGCGTGTACCAGGGTAGAAAAGCAATGCTGGTCTGAAGGCTGTTGCAAAGGCCCCAAAAGGCAAGACATCTTCTTGCTGGTCCATACAGCCCTCTAAATTGAGCCAAGGCCACGAAGATTCTATTCATTTGGTTCACAAATATCAGAAGGGTTATGGGATCAGCTCCAGGCCAAAGACCCGGATACCAGGATACCTGGGTACCAGTAGTTCACAGAGTGATAGACTTACTAATCCAGACCTTCTCAGGTAAAGGAGGTGTTAACAAGGAAGAAACTATTTAGAGCATTCGGGTGGAGTGGATGTACTCTTTAAGACCCTGGTTTATGAAGATGTTATGACAGCTATGACAAATTCTGTAGGGTTTGGAAAAAAGGGGACACTCTGTGTATTTAAGGTAACAGAAAAAGTCCCCTGCTATAGCAACCTCCCAGATTTTCTTCCTATAGAAGCATCTGCTTGTGTGGCCAGAATGCAGCATAGATTGACAGTGTTCAGTAACAGTTTTGCCCTTCCGTTTCTCCCCATGTGGGGAAGGAGGAAGAAGAGTGAAAGGAAAAAGTAAATAAAATAAACTTACTCAATACTTTCTGGGGTTCCGGTAAGTACACAGGGCCTCTCTGGAATCCCAGAACTCTCTATAAGAAGAATCAAGAAGACGAGGTGTGTTGGTGAGCACCAGGCAGCCGTGTGCCTTTGCCTCTGTGTACAGATTCTCTCTGGAGCTGGCTCCTACACTAGCCCCAAAGAAGCCCAGTCCCCAGAAAAAGACAGTTTGCTTCTGACTGTAGATAGACTATTAAGCTGGTAGTTGCACCCCCTGTTCTCAAAGTGGAAACGAGTCTGGCAGGGGAAGCGGGAAGGACACAGAGGTCTGCGAGTGGTCCTCACTACCTGGATTCCGCTTCACTCTGACCCACTCATGTGCTAGGAACTGCCTGAGTTCACTTTATCATGCTGTTCTCCAGTTTCTCCATATATGGAGTAGTGTAATGGTCATTTGCACACAGCAAACAAGCCACTGGTAAGGAATTTCATGGTATGCACATTAGGATCATGACCAGTTACTGCACGAATATCCTAAGAGATCAGTGACATCTATGTGGAACTGGTTCTGGGCCATTTGACAAGAAAGGAAAATCTTACTTTCCAATACCACACATGATGCTTTGCTTTGCTCCTAAAAAAATTGCTTCTTAAAGTCATTCCTCAAAAAAATGAAAGAGAAATAGCTAACAGTAGTTACTGCCTTGAAGACACTATAATAAGTATCTTTTTAAATGATAAAACATTTCTCTAGTCAAATGTCCTTCAAACCTGTTACTCCACAATGAAAAGAGTTGAACTCAAATTAGACAACAAAACCAAAAATAAAATAAAAATTATTCTTCAATCTCTCTCTCTAACGTATGGTCAAAACAGACTCAGCTCAGAAAGGTCCTGAAACGTGTTTAACACATGCTAATTTTGTCAGAACCCCAGATGTCCTCTTCCCACACAGGGAAGGGATGGTCTAATCCAGGGGAACTGGCATGCAGTCCCCAGGAGAGACCCCAAAGCCCTACGACTCCTGCAGGCATAACATTCTGGTGCAGAAAACTCAGGTCCTAGAGCAGGTGTTTGGGAAGGGGCCACACCTGGCCACAAAACTGCAGGAGAGCATACCCTAAAAGCCAGATTAGAGGCCGTGTTTCTTGGCCCACTTTTGTTCTGATCATTCTGGTTCTCATTTGGGAGTTCAACTCCAGAAGTGCAAAGAAAACACCAATCGCATATACTTACCCAAGCCCCTAAACTTCTAAGCAAGAGGCAAAGCTACTGATTCTGGGAAATTTTGCAAAATATTATTTTCTATCAAATTGAGATCTATAAAAAAAGAAGCCCTTACCTGAAGCAATCTGAATTTTGCAACCAGATTCTGCTTGAATCCGTGAAATCTGCTCACCTCCCCTGCCGATAACTGAAACAAATTGAACAAGGTCAGAATACGCCCCCCCATCCCCTATTTAACCATGTACAAATGACCTAATTAATTCAATAAACCATTATACTTGGCTCACAGAACAACAAATTAAGATGGCCTCAGTGAGCCCATCTCAACTCTTTGGGCATTACAACAGCAAAATTCTACGTGCAACATAGCAGACAGGCAGAGGGTCTTCCAGCTGAAGCAAGGAGAGGTGGAGGGCTGGGGAGGGGGGAGATCCACAGCCCAAAGCTCTTGTTTCTCCCTTAGTCTGGAGACAGAGCTGCAGGGAACACCACGTGAAAAACATTCTACTACAGGTGACACATGACAGAGATTAAAAAGGGAAAAAAAAAAAAGGACAGCAATTAGGGGAAAAGTAGATAATGCAGGTACTTACTAAATCCAACCATTTTATCAGGCACTTTGAATTCTTCTGTTATTACTGCCCTAAAAACAAACATTTTGGAAAAAATGTAGAACACAGAACTTTGCAGCCATTATAAGTCCCCAAACTGCCCATATTGGCAATGTTGTAGGACAAAAGCTTAAAATAAATCATGTCAATTTGGCCAACATACACGATCATCTACAAAGAGTGTCATTTAATGAACCCTTTGGTCGATCACTTCTGGAAGAGATTTGAGCCTCCCATCTCCTTATGTCAGAGGAAGAAACCTCTCGTTTTTCATTAAACCATCAACCCCTCTAATAACGGCCCTCTCTTCACACAGGTCCTCAGTGCTGCTTAACTTAGATCTTGTTAGGGCCCCTCCAACAAATAGGTCATTAATCCCAGGACACTTACAGAGCCTCTTGGGTTCCAGGAGATGTTTAGACTTCTAGTATGGTGTCCTCTCTAGATGAAGAGATGCTCAACTTGCTGCAACACTCCTTATTTCCCAATCTTTTTATTGTTTTCTGGCCTCTCTCAAATTTATCTACGTCTTTTAAAGTGAGATGCTCCAAATGGAACCAGCAACCAACAGAGCCTAATCAGTGTTGACCAGGACAGAATAATGACCTCACTCAGTCTTACAAGGTACTTCTGTTACATGCTATCCCATCCATTATGTGCTTTTTTTTTTTTTTTAAACAACCACTGCACTGGCTCTTTGAGACAAACCTTCATATTTGCTATACGGTGTATTGTGGACAATATCCAATTTGCCCAACACCCCAGAAAGCAATTAAATCTAAACATTTGCCTTAGGAGGAAGCTAAACGCAAGTAGTTGAAGGGGGGGGGGAAGGCAAGCATTTTTAAACATCTCTCACACAGCTGGATTTTTTACCCATCATGGAAAGGATTGAATAAGTGCATGTTTTTAGGGAAAGTGCAGCACTTAGAAGAAATGCAGCAGCATAAATAGCACTTGCCACGGCATCACTGTGATGGGAGCACACAGTCTTCTCCTTGTGGGGTGTGCGTCCTCAGGCTCATGCATGAGGAGGGATTCTCTCTACCTATCGGGGTATATGTGGTCTCCCCCAAACCAGGCAACTCCCAGCTTCTTATTCGTAACTGTGGATGTTGATGCCAGGCCTCGCTGGTCTAACACGTCCTGCAATAGATGCCGGGTCCCTGTCAGGGTGTGCGTCCCAATTCTGTGGGGAAGGGTGACAGCACTCCCATGTGTGTTTGCCATGAGGTTGTTGCACACATCCTGTGTAGCACCAGTTATCTACTCTCAGAAAATGTTAGCTGGGAATTGACTAGAGCAGCTTCAACACTACTGTAATACAAAATGTCACAAAGCTCGGCCCTCAGAAACAATTTTTTTTTTTTTTTGAGACAGAGTCTCACTTTATTGCCCAGGCTAGAGTGAGTGCCGTGGCGTCAGCCTAGCTCACAGCAACCTCAAACTCCTGGGCTCAAGCAATCCTGCTGCCTCAGCCTCCCAAGTAGCTGGGACTACAGGCATGTGCCACCATGCCCGGCTAATTTTTTTTCTATATATATTAGTTGGCCAATTAATTTCTTTCTATTTATAGTAGAGATGGGGTCTCGCTCTTGCTCAGGCTGGTCTCGAACTCCTGAGCTCAAACGATCCGCCCACCTCGGCCTCCCAGAGAGCTAGGATTACAGGCTTGAGCCACCGCGCCCGGCCGTGAAACAATTTTAATAGACTCTGAGGAAGAAACATACCAAGACAAATTGCTTTGGGATTCCTAGCAGAAAAGGTTCTATTCTAAATGTAAGGCTAAAACTTGTCTAATGCACAAAGTATAAACATTTTGAAAACTAAAATCCTGACTAATTATGGCTTTATAGGAAAAGTCAGCACTTGATACTAACAACCACCTCACTTAAATTATTTTAATTCATTAACAAACAAAACAAAGCAAACAAACAGCAGCAAAAAAAACCCAGGATAAGTCTTTTGGTTAACTAATGCATGGTGATTTCTAGAAACTCCCAAACATCTACACAGAATACAAAATGACAGAATTGTATCGCTGGTAGTGAAGGTTACTGGCTAATACGTTACAGTAACAGATAAACAGCACAAAATTTCATCTGGAAGAGAAACTGTGGCATATTGTTTCCTGTGTTTTTTCCTTTTTGAAGGAAGACACTGTGACCACAGATACCCTATCTTACAAACTGGACTTGGGAAAGCTCAGATCTTTATATCCTTCTAAATCCTCAACGTTTAACCAAAGGCTGTGAGAGGAAATGGGGCAGAGAATCACCGGGGCACTTAGCTGAGGTTCAATGGTAAGTCCCTATCACCACGGCAGAGGTGGAACTCTGGCTTCTGCCTTCCCAGCCACTGGCTGCCTCCCACACTCCTTGAGCACCCAAAGCATTCCCTTGTGAGAGCCAACACCTCACACTTTAGGATATCTTTTCTCAAGTGAAGGGGCTAAGGATTCATAAAACACAAGGAACATCCTAAAACCAGGAAGAAAAATTTCACATTCTCTCCATTTAAAATAAATTACATCAGCAAAAAGAGCAACTCCAACATTCTAAAAGTCTTTTGAGTTATGAACAACAATGGATGATTTTTAATACCTTGTATCAGCTAGCTTATCCCTTGAGCTTATACTGTCTTGGAAAGGGCTAGCAAAAAACTTAAGTCTTAAAGAAATCTAGCCCATGGTTTTTCACATTCTCAACCTCTGACTTCCTAACACTCTAGTACAGATGGTGGATCAATAAACAATTAGAAATGATCAATAAATAATAAAACATAACCCACTGCTTACCTTTGATGTACCAAGGCCCCTAACTGGTTACCTACTGTGGCAAAGAGAAAGAGAAAAGAAAAATCAAAGCATTAGCACGGATAAACTAACTTCATCCTTATACGAGTTCTTACCATTTTGGGGGGTGGGGGGAAAGAAAGGCAGAAAGAAAGCAAACAGTAATTTAGGCTCAGTGGCTGAAATGAATGCGTTATATGATATGAAACAGGAGGGGACATCTTGATCAACACAGTCTCTAACCCAGTGTCCAGCTGAACACAGGATAAGAAATTGATCTGTGTGTCCACATGCTGAGAGGCCTGGGAGAAAATCCTGCTTGCCTAAATCCCTCTAACTTCCTACCTCCCTCCTGCTCTGGATCCAAACTCAATGCAAAGATGGAGAGGGTTCCTTCCCTGTCTTTTAAAAACAAATGAGAAGATTTAACCTCCTCAGAAGCATTGTTAAGGACTGTTCCTGGGCAGCTGTATCACTAAGAACATGAACATATGTTCCTGCAGGCTATGGGGGAGGAGACCCCCCCACGCCCCCATAAGCATCTCAAGGAGAGGATCTGGCCTCCTCCCTCCCTGGGCCTCTTCCCTGACCCACCACAGCAGTCCATACGCAGTAGACACTAAGAATCAGCAACTGCCTTTCAAGCCCATTTCACAGAGACAACAGTGCCAAGCAGCCTCTTATTATTAAAACCAACTCTGTAATCACATTCCCACAAAACCACTTTAGCTACGCTTTTTGTTCCAGTTTCTCCTCTTTCAGCTATTGATGAGTGTCTCCTTCACCAGCCATCAGCAAAAATGATTCTGTGGTGTTTCTCTTTTGGAAAATGCAGCTCAGAAAATGTAGTCAGCAGACAAAATATATATATATAAATCTGAAACATTACAAAGAACTGAATGAATCTTACGAGATGCTAAAAGGAGTATTCAAAAATATATATTTGGGGAAAGTAATTATAAGGATAGATATAAGTGGCAACGGATCGATTATATCAACTTTAGGACAAAGAGTGAAATAGTTTGGCATCTGAAATACACAAGTCCAACTGCTCTTCTTTCTGTTCAAACTTAGCCCTGTCATTCTCTGACCAGACAGTAAAGAGACAAAGGAAAAGAAACCAGATTCTGACATTTAAAAAGGAGAAGAAGGCATAGAGAAACAATGCAAGCAAAAAGTAAACGAAGCTCCTGAGTCAATACCATATTTCTTGTGGATCAATAGCAAGATAATGGTCTGCTGCCAAAATATTGACACTATATACTATCAATCTGCTTACCTCAGATAAGCAGAATAATAAGAGATTGGGGTAGGAGAACGGTCTTTATTAACTCTTACAATTTTCTGTTTACATATCTAGTTTGAATGTAACAAACGCTCTTGCTTGGGACAGGTAGTGTTCACGATTCCCATTTCACATGAAAACTGGACAACCACCAGCTCAGGAAAGGCATCCTCATAGACTCACAGACCCTGAAAGATGTGAGAGGAATGTCCTGCCCCCCACCTAAGGCAGTGGGGAGAAAGAGAAACACACCAAAGGAGGATGCCAATGGACAGTTTGCTTAGTTGTTCCTAATAATGGGCCAAGCTCAGTTTCCTGATTACCATCAGAATTCCTTTGACAGGGTAAAAAATCTACTGAAGACAGAGGAACTAAAATATGCTGAAACGATGAGAACACAGAGGAGAGGTGCTTATTCCTCAACCAGGGCAACGAGGCCAGACTGTGGCTCCTGGTGCACTGTGCTGTTTGGTAAGAGACATCAAAAAGCCAATGATCTTCAGATATTTCTGTCTCAGCCAGAAAAGCCACAGAAACAGAGTAAAGGGCCACGCTACTGTAAAGAACTTTATGAGATTCCTAAGAACATTCAGGGGGCTCCTATTCAAAGGCCATTGGAAATTTTGTGCCCATTGCAAAAATGACAATTCCTTTTTGCTAGCAAAGTACATGTCATAGGTGCCCCACAAACGACACCCCTTCTGCCAGCCGCAAATGGAGGCGCTCACAAGGACTGGAGATGAAAGTGCACATGCTGTCATCCCACAAATGCATGGGCTGTTGAGAGCCGCGTCACCTGAGAGGAAATAGGTTCAACGCCAGAGTCAACTCTGACGGCCGGACGCTTAGCAGGAAGGATCTCCCTCCAATACGCAAGTGCTGTGGTCCAAGGCTGAAATGTGTAATTTAAAGTTTCATTGCCTTCGAAAACATTCCCCTTTGGTGCCTAAACATGAAAACCAGCAGCTAGAGAAGGGGTGTGGAACATTCATATGGCAAACTGTTAGGCCCAACTCCAGCACTGGGAAAGTCTCCTTAGTCTTCACAATGCGGAGAGCAGCTGGGAACACCCATGACGTTCAGTGGAATGGAACTACAGTCATTTTACTGTGAAAAGGGTGAAATGCTGAATAAAATCAGCCTGCTTCCGCTAATGGCGCACGTTGGCCGACAATGCCTCATCTTGCCTCCAAAGCTCCCCTTAGCTCAATCCCAGCACACACAGGGCACTTCTCACTTATCTTGCACGCCGTGTAATAGGAAGCCGCCTGCGCTATGCATGGAAAAATGAACTCCTCACAGTTCAAAGAAGTCATCCTACAATATACGAAATTCTTTATGAATAGTATTACTCTGCCAATTTCAAAAACAATTTTAAATAAAGTGGTCAGACACATTTTTTCCCATTAGTGAGGAGGAAAAAAGACTTCATTCTTTTCCCCCAAAAGAAATGCTAACAAATTGTCCCTGGGAAATGCACCCAACTTTATGATATGCAGCAGTTTCAGCAATTCACCACCCCCTAAAGCCCAAGCGACAGAAGCACCAAATCCCCCTCACAATGGTGCAGAGAGCACGGGCCAGCCCCAGGTGATGCTGGCCGCGGGGCAGGTGTGCAAGCTGGTCAGAAGCGAAAATGTCAGTAGCTGCTACGTGACTGGCAAAAACAAATAAATACACCAAAACTTCCTCTTCAGCTTTTGAAAACAATCCTTCCTCCTAGCCCCTTCCTTGGGTTCCTGGTTTCTACTGAGTCTGGCCAGCGCCCTCCCAAGCCCAGCTCAGGTCCGTAACACTCAGAGTGAGCTGTGCTCATTCAGGGACAGTACACAAAGGCTTCCCTTGCTCTAGGCAGCAACTCTCGCCCCAGGGCCACAAAACACTGATAGCTGAGTTAGGCTGAAAGGCCCTTGGCAAGTAATTTGTTACTAATTATGCAAATTTTTTTTAAAGTGAGAGTAAATTCATCTCAAGCATATCACTCTTACCTGTAGTCTTCTATCATGCTTTCCTGAGCAGAAAAGAATACAAACACTAGCACACCAGGTGCTTTTCTAGATGTCTCCTCTGCACAGACCCGCTTACTCCTATAAGAGCCCTCCCCAGGAGGCAGATGCTGTCCCACTGTATGGAAGAGGAAGGCGCAGCCACACCCCAGCCCGAGTCCCCCAGAACAGTGCATAAGGCAAGTTTTTGTGCTCATGGGCACTCTGCACCCATCGTATTTCCCTGTCCTTTATGTCGGAGGTTTCTACACTATCACTATTTAATTCTGTGATACTAACTCTCTTGGTCATTTTTCACCCCACAAGTCAGTGATTTTCAGGTGCTGAACACTTTACCAGGTCCCAGTGATAAAACAGTAAACAAGGTAATCTTCGCCCTCAAGGAGCTTGGAGTCTAGCTGGGAAGGCAGAGAGGGAGCTACTTGATCAGAGACCTAACCTTACCTCCCAGGGATGGGGATGCAATAGGACCTGCACCGCCTCCTCCCCAGAACAAGTGCCTATCTGAGGCCTGACCCAGGGAGCAATGGAGTGACATTAAGAGGAAAAATAATTCAATGATACTATACTCACAGCAGGAAGCTTTATTTTAATTTAAGCCAGTGGTCACGAAATCAATATGGGAGTCACTATGAGTTTTATTAAATGAAATAGAGGCCGGGTGCGGTGGCTCACGCCTATAATCCTAACACTCTGGGAGGCCGAGGAGGGCAGATTGCTCAAGGTCAGGAGTTCGAAACCAGCCTGAGCAAGAGCGAGACCCCGTGTCTACTATAAACAGAAAGAAATTAATTGCCAACTAATATATATAGAAAAAATTAGCCGGCATGGTGTCGCATGCCTGTAGTCCCAGCTGCTCGGGAGGCTGAGGCAGCACTCACTCTAACCTGAGCAACAAAGCGAGACTCAAGAAAAGAAAGAAAGAAAAGGAAGGAAGGAAGGAAGGAAGGAAGGGAGGGAGGGAGGGAGGGAGGGAGGGAGGGAGGGAAAACAGAATGTACCATATATAATAAGGGTATATATGTAATAGTTCATAAAAATTTTATTTTAGTTATATGTCTTTTAATACATCTGTACTAACTAGTTCTGAGGGAAATATATTTCTCACATTGTGGCATTTTTAAAACATTGAAAAAAACTTGATATAACCCTTATGATAATATCATGAGGTAGGTATTAGCTCCATTTTACAGGTGAAGAAATAGAGGCTCAGAGACATTAAGCAACCTGCCCAGAGTCGCACAACCAACTGGCAAAACTGGGATTCAAACCTGGATCTATCAGACTTTGAAGTCTACATTTCAAGCATTACATTATTACGGCATATGAGAAAGAGACCCAGGTTCAAGTCTTCCTTTTGTCATCTACCAGGTATCTGGCCTTGGTCAAAACACTTATTTCCCCAGACACTGGTTTCCTTGTCTATACAATAAGGAGTGTAAAAGCTTCAGGTTTCCTTCTAGCTGTAATCTTTTCTTATCCCCTTCACTGCTCGATCCCCAATCCCTGGCAACCATTCATCTGTTCTGTATTCCAAAAATGTTACACAAAGGGAATCATACAGTGTGTAATCTTATGTAATTGACTTTTTACCCTCACTATAAATCTCTGGAGATTCATCCGAGTTGTTGCATGTACTAATAGTTTGCTCCTTTTTATTGCTGAGTAATGTTCCATGGTATGGATGTATCACAGTCTGTTTAACCATTCTCCTGCTGAAGGGCATCTGGGCTGTCTTCAGTTTGAGAGTACTGTGAATAAAGCTGCTATGAAGATTTGTGGACAGGTTTTTTATGTAAACATCAAGTTTTCTTTTCTTGGGAATAAATGCCCAGTAGTGCAACTGTGGATTGTATAGTAAATGCATGTTCAGTGTCACAAGACTGCAAAACTGTTTTCTAGAGAGGTTGAACCCTTAAGATGAACTTTGAAATACTATGAATCCTCTTTTAATATGACATCTAATATTTTTTCTAGGTTAATAGCTGCAAAGAATATAACAGGCATAGTATATATGAGCGCCAGTTATATTTTTATCCCAACACTGATGCTGCAGATTCAGCTCATTCATTTTTGTGGAAAATGTCTATTTCACCTAGCTGGCTTAGCAAATTGTTAACCGACCAGTCAGATCATACTTTGCTAGGGGAAAAAAATCTTACTTCCTTTTTCCAACTCACACATGCACCCATGTGACTATCACCTCATATCTGAATTATAATTCTAAAATGGACTGATGGGTGAAGGGAGGGAGGGAAAAAGGAAAAAGGGTGACTGGAGTGGGGGCTGGGCATGGCACCTCTGCCATGAGTTGTAAGCTGGATACAATCAGACCCTGGCCCCTTCAGTACTTCTCACCAAGACTATGCTTCACCTTGGCATGTCCCATTCAGAAACCTTTACTCACATTCTGCTTGAGGATTTCACCACTCCCGATGATGTACCACGGCCAACCAAAAGTGGCGGATGTGAGGAGGGGTGTGGCAAGGACAAGGGCGCAACCTTTGCAGGCAGACACAATTCTCGGGGTGGACAGAAGCTGAAGGAAGGGCTGGAAAAGGATTCCTTTAAGCCTGTCCACACCCACCTAAGCCCTGGGAAGTCTTCATGCCCCTAGTTTGACAACTGCAGCCCAACATCCCTGACTCACTTTACCTACATCACAAAAGGCAGATCTCTCTCCCACTCTGTCCTACTCTCAGTAACTGGGTTTTAGTGTTGGCTTTCCATCCCTCCTCAGCACCTGTCACTGTCCTCTATTCAGGGAAAGTATCAGCACCTCTGAGATTCATTTTTCTCTCACTTTCCAAAGTGGAGAATTTGGTGCTTATAGCTCCTGCCTGAGGGGGTACAGGCCACAGGCAGCAATCTGGGCAGCAGCAAGAACTGTGGCCCTCACCACCACCCAGCCCTTGTTTGACTTTAAAGTCTGAAGATTTTAAAGTCTTTTTCTCCCCATTGCTTTTTTTCCTCCTTCTCTTTGCTCTATGCCACAAGTGCTGAAACAAAACTTTGCAAGGATCATAAAAATATTCTATTTCAATCTTATTATAGAAATAATTCATTTGATATCCAAGAATTCTTCCTTCATCCCATAAGAATACAGCAGTCCCCCCTTATCCATGAGGCACACATTCTAAGACCCCCAGTAAATGTCTAAAACTATGGATGGTAACTAAACCCTAAATACATTATGTTTTTTTTCTATACAGTAGCAGGTGGGTAGCACATACAGAGTAGATACACTGGACAAAGAGATGGCTCAAGTCCCAGGTGGGACAGCATGAGATTTCATCATGCTACTCAGAACAGCATGCAACTTAAATATTATGAATTGTTTATTCTGGAATTTTCCATTTAATGTTTTTAGACAGTAGTTGACCATGGGTAACTGAAAATGCTGAAAGCAAAACCATGGATAAGGGGGTACTACTGTATTAGCAGAATAAATTTAGAAATCACTATATAAAAAGGTGCTGTGCTATATAAATATCAAAGACTAGGCTTTGGTAGAAAAGGCAGGCATATTTTCAAAGTCACTTGCATGGCCTTCTACCCCCTCCCCCCATGGTGAGAACAGGGCTTTATTCACCCATTTTGGTGCTGCCCTTTACATAGAGGGCAGGGAGAGCAAGGCATGTTTGGTTCAACTAAAAAAGTTCAAAGGGACATGACTCCCTAAAACTCTTCCAGGGAAGAAAAGTGGAGAGGCCACACTCCTTGGCCAGCAGAGACACAAAGGGAAAGATGAGAACTGAGTTCTCCATCTGTCAGAGGCTTTGGTGAAGCACGAGAAACCATTTGTCTCAGGCAGTCAAGGCAGTTAGATAGCAGAACCTGAGACAGAGAGGTCTGTTTAAGGAAACTGAGGGAGGCATATTCCCTGTACAATTCCCCAGCTGAAGATCAAGAAAGTGTTAAGAGACCGGGCGCTGTGGCTCATGCCTGTAATCCTAGCACTCTAGGAGGCTGAGGTGGGTCGTTTGAGCTCAGGAGTTCGAGACCAGCCTGAGCAAAAGCGAGACCCTGTCTCTACTAAAAATAGAAAGAAATTAATTGGCCAACTAAAAATATACATAGAAAAAAATTAGCCGGGCATGGTGGCACATGCCTGTAGTCCCAGCTACTCGGGAGGCTGAGGCAGAAGGATCGCTCAAGCCCAGAAGTTTGAGGTTGCTATGAGCTAGGCTGATGCCATGGCACTCTAGCCTGGGCAACAGAGTGAGACTCTGTCTCACAAAAAAAAAAAAAGAAAGTGTTAGAGTTAATCATTTGATGAGGCTGATTTTAGACAGGGACTGGCAAACTATGCCCAAGGGCCAGCTGCCTGTTTTGTAAATAACGTCCTACTGGAACACAGCCATGCTCCTCACATATCCTCTATGGCTGCTTTTGCACTGCAACAACACAATGACACAGCTGGGGAGGTAGGACATAAGGCCTGCAAGCCTAAAATATTTACTATCTAGTCCTTTAAAAAAAAGCTTGCCAATCTCTGATTTGGATGAAATTTAAATTTGTATTTCTAAACCAATTAGTGATTATCATTCTCTTAAATTTGGAGCTTACTTTTTTTTCTTTCTTTTTTTGGAGACAGTGTCTCACTTTGTTGCTCCGGCTAGAGTGCTGTGCCTTCAGCCTAGCTCACAGCAACCTCCAATTCCTGGGCTTGAGCGATCCTCCTGCCTCAGCCTCCCGAGTAGCTAGGACTACAGGCATGTGCCACCATGCCCAGCTAATTTTTTCTATGCATATTTTTAGTTGGCCAATTAATTTCTTTCTATTTATAGTAGAGATGGGGTCTCACTCTTGCTCAGGCTGGTCTTGAACTCCTGACCTTGAGCAATCCACCTGCCTCGGCCTCCCAGAGCGCTAAGATTACAGGCGTGAGCCATCACACCCGGCCTGAAGCTTACTTTTCAAAAAATTTTAAAAATCCCAATCATAGCAGAGAAGAGAGAACTTGAGCATGCAGAGTTTACTCATTCATGATGTAACATCTATAGGGAAAGGAAGACAGTCTCTATGACCACGGCACGTAGATTCTAGCAAGAGAGGTGCAGGACACACCCCGGTAACCACAGAATGAAGGAGGATACTATGTGCTCTGAGATGAGGGGACAAGTGAACTGCTTTGGTAGTTCAGGGCAGAATGTGACTTAATCACTGGCGAGGCAGTTGTGGGAAAAAGGGAGGAGGAAGAGAAGCAGAAGGAAGGAAGGACAAAAGGGGGAAAGAGATCAGGCGGCTAGGCACTGAAGAATGCCAAAAGATGAGGATGGGGACAAGTTTCTAGGAGGAAGCTGGCTGAACAGGAGCTGGCCACGTAAAGAGGTGGGTGGAGAGAGGTTCAGAAAAAATGAGAAGAGACAGATGATCAGCCTGTTGCAGAGAGTGCAGAATATGGATGAGCCTGGAAGGGCAGGCCAGGTTAGGAAGATCTGCACTGCAGTTACCAGCCACTGCCTTTGGTCTTGGAGAAGAGGAATGGAACTGGCTGGACTGGCTCTGGGAAGAGGCTTTATCTGCAGTGAGGACAGTACAGGAGAGTATTTTACACAACTGAGACTAAAATGGGCAGGAGGGGTTCCTGAATTGGTGGGGTACCAAGGGTGCACCTCAAAGACTGTCAGAACAAGTAGGTGTCAAGACTGAAGATGCTAAAGGTGAGAGTGACCTGGCCTGAAGCTGGGGTGCAGTGGAATGACTGCTCTTCCCAGGGAGGGGCACCCAGGCAAGCTTTGAAATGGAACTCCAAGTTCTGCTGGGTTTTAAGCAGGCTCATAAACCAGCAATCTGATAGGCAGCTCCAAATTACCACTCCTTGAAACACAACTAACCCAAATCTGTTTCTACAACAGGAACAAACCTTTTCCCTTGTTCCACTGTCTAGTATATTTTTTTCTTATGATTATGGAGAAAAGTATGGAGGGGTTCCTTAAACAACTACAAATATCCATCTGAATGGAATAGCATTGAAAAAAAAAGAGAAAAAAGAAAAAACTACAAATAGAACTATCATGTGATCCAGCAATCCCACTACTGAGAATTTATCCAAAGATAAGGAAATCACTGTATTGAAGAGACGTTTGTACCCCCATGTTTTGTTTTGTTTTGTTTTGAGACAGAGTCTCACTCTGTTGCCCTGGCTAGAGTGCTGTGGCATCAGCCTAGCTCACAGCAACCTCCAACTCCTGGGCTCAAGCAATCCTTCTGCCTCAGCCTCCCAAGTAGCTGGGACTACAGACATGTGCCACCATGCCCGGCTAATTTTTATTTTTTTTGAGACAGAGTCTCGCTTTGTTGCCCAGGCTAGAGTGAGTGCTGTGGCATCAGCCTAGCTCACAGCAACCTCAAACTCCTGGGCTCAAGCAATCCTCCTGCCTCAGCCTCCCAAGTAGCTGGGACTACAGGCATGCGCCACTATGCCTGGCTAATTTTTTCTATATATATTAGTTGGCCAACTAATTTCTTTCTATTTATAGTAGAGACAGGGTCTCACTCTTGCTCAGGCTGGTTTCGAACTCCTGACCTCAAGCAATCCGCCTGCCTCAGCCTCCCAGAGTGCTAGGATTACAGGCGTGAGCCACTGCGCCCGGCCCCGGCTAATTTTTTTCTATATATTTTTAGTTGGCCAATTAATTCTTTCTATTTTTAGT
>VSMD01138130.1:0-28610 GCA_008750895.1 Mirza zaza | reverse complement strand
GGTTTTCCAATCCCACAAACCTATGGGCCTTGGTCACTAATAAAGCCTCTTAAAGCCTCAGTTTCCCTTTCATAGCCAGTTCTTCAGCACTGGTATGGTCGGGCCAGTTGTAGAACCCAGAACTCTTAATGTATAAACTATAGCTCTGTGAGACCAGAACATCCTATTGGCCTGACAACTGTCAATTTTCTATACCCAAATGTCACTGTTAATTTGATCCTTTCTGTATTTGGTGAACAGGTCATCTTTGGAAAGTCCAATGGGCCTGAATTTCTGCAGGAAGTGTACACAGCCATTACATACCATAATAAGTGAGTATATTTCAGAGTTCTAAACATAGGCCAAGATTGTTTTATTATCTCCTGGCTTTTCCGAGTCCCCTGGGTGATTCCTCCCAAAAGTTTTGATAATTCAGTGACTAAGGGACAAAGGAAACCCATGCCAGTCCCATGATTCTGTGCTGGAGATACACAGCTTTGCCATTAACTAAAAGTGAGAGAAGAACATATCTTCAAGAATCCAATATGGTTTTGACCCTTCTGGAGCCTTCTGTTCTAGTATGAAGCAGAGAAGTTGTCTAATGTTAGATAAATAAATTTCCTAACTTGCTTTGAGGTACTGGAAGGGCTAATGCCTTGCTGTGTCCCCGTCTTCCGTACCACTCCACACCTGCTCCAGTCCATACTCTAAGTTGTCCAGAGGAAACATGGAACCCTCGTTACCGTATCTGCAAATTGAGTCACAGAATAATGTCTACACTGTTATATTCATGTTCCATGGGAAAGGGAGGGACATCTGTGCAGTGTCAGATAGAATTGGGTTTGATCCTGGCCTGCTAACCTTGGCCCATTTAAGCGCTTCATTTGAACACATCCCAAGGTCGGGATGAGGATTAGGTGAGGTAATGTACATGAAGCTCTCAGTAAAGTAGGACTCCATAATTCAGTGAAATTTCCTTCGTGCATCATCCTTTTGTTTCTGTGGTCCCTTGATGATGGCTGCCAGGTGCCAAGCTGGCGGTGGACAGAGGAGGTCACAGCAGGACTCAGAACCTCATCCCCTTTTCAAATTAAGTTGTTGGGTTTTTCCATCACGTGGGGGAGTTGTTTTCCTGACAAAGAGGTTTTATGTGAGCAAAGGGTATCTAATAACATAGGCTTGGGCTCAAGGACTTGCAGCTTAGGAGCAGAACAATGTAAAATGAAAAGCATAACAACAAGCAGGCAAGTTCGGAGGAGCAAAGGTTCCGTGGTGTTACAATTTATAGTCAGAGAAGCCATCATTCTTGCTAAAAGCTATTTGTGTATAATGTGCTTTTGAAACAGGTCTCCTGATTTTTATGAAGAAGTGAAAATTAAGCTCCCTGCTAAGCTCACAGTAAATCACCACCTCCTGTTCACCTTCTATCATATCAGCTGTCAGCAGAAGCAAGGAGCCTCCGTGGAAAGTCTCCTGGGATATTCAGTGAGTTGTTTTTAGCTTGCCGGCTCACCCTGCAGTTGTTGGTGCTTCCAAGGTCCCTGCAGAGATAAACAACGAAATTCCATTCACTTGCTTTTCTCTTGTCAGAAGTAGCAAAACATGCTAAACCAGTTCGCAGCAAAAAGCAGAAATGATTTGACTTAGCCAATGTCAAATTTCAGCAATGGAAAGCTAGCAGGTGATAGATATTGAAAGAATATTTATTTTTTAAAAAAAAGCATTGCAATGTCCATTATTTCTAAATTTAATATGTACACTTCACATATACAACTAGCTCTTTTTCCCCCAAGGGAGAATAAAAGTTATTTCTTTAAAAAATATAAAAGGTAAAATAAACATTAATGTTGTTCAGACACACACAAACATTGGCTATGAAGAAAAATGCTACTGCTTAGGCTCTGAAAGCAGTAAATCATCGATATTAACATCTCAGGAGCTCTCAGGGAATTTTAAATGCAAAGAACTTGATAGAAATTACTGCCAAAAAGAGCCCGGGTCAATATCTAATCATTGTTTAGTTGCATTTGATTATTGTGAGCTAGATAAATTGCCGGAATTATATGCTGTAATAAATACCGCTTTATTCTTTACATCATCTGTTTCAGTGGCTGCCAATTCTCTTAAATGAACGTCTTCAAACTGGATCCTACTGTCTCCCAGTTGCCTTAGAAAAACTGCCACCCAACTACTCCATGCATTCTGCCGAGGTAAGTGGCCAGCCAGCCACCAGCTGTTTCCTGTCCAGCCGTGGTCTTGGACCACCTCCCCAGACACCCTTCCTGTTCTCTTAGATGTGGCTGAGAATGCTCATCGTGTTTTCTGGGGCACACGGTGTCTTCTGAGAGAGCACACTGTTCTGATAGGACCGGAGGGGGTAACAACTGGCTGTGCAACCTCATGCATTTAGATGTCACCAAATCAGAACGTTTAGTAGATGCAATCTGTATCCAAGGTGGCGTTACCTTGCATTATCTACCACAGAGGGATTCTCAGAAAAATAAATTGCAGAAGAGGAGGCAAATTGAGCCCACTTGTGATAAACAACTGCTCCTAGCAAGGATGCTTATGAAAGATTCCCAGGCCAGATTCCATCCATTCCTTCTCTGGGTCAATTGTCACAGCCCCCAGGTAGATACGACCGTGCCAGTTTTATTCCTCTAAAGATCCCAGTGCCAATAGCCTTTCCCCTTCCTATTTCCTGCACTCCCTGTTGCCCATCCACTCTGCCGCATTGCACCCATTTAAAGGGACCCCAGGGGACTCGCCATCCTGACCACACCAGCACTACTCTCACATGCCTCAGTCCCTTGCATAGGTTTACATCAGTAAGTATTATTTTGAAGCAAATCCCAGACATCTTATCATTTCATTTATAAATATTTTAGTCTATATCTTGAAAGATAAGGACTCAGACTGGGCATGGTAGCTCACACCTGCAATCCCAGCACTTTGGGAGGCCAAGGCAGGAGGATCGCATGAGGCCAGGAGTTAGAGACCAGCCTGGGCAACATAGTAAGACCTCATCTCTATAAAAAATATGAAAATTAGCCAGGCATGGTGGTACACACCTGTAGTCCCAGCTACTGGGAAGGCTGAGGCAGGAGGATTGCTTGAGCCCCAGGAGTTTGAGGTTGAGCTATGATGGTACCACTGCACTCAAGCCCAGGCAACAGAGTGAGACCCTGCCTCAAAAAATGAAATGAAATGAAAATAGTACATATATGGCTCACATTATATTTCCATAGGACAGTTCAGTTTGGGATCATAGATGGCAAACTCTTGTGCCCACAGGAGTAACATAGATGAACGCCTGGGTCTGGTGGCATTTGTTCACTCTGGAGATTGCCCCATCTAAAGGTCCAGCTGGCCCTCGGCTGTGCAGATTGGTGCCATGCTGGGATACAAGGCTAGTGTTTTCATGTCTTCCAGTTCTCAAATGAAGTTAGAAAAGCAGTCTTTTATATGAAATTTTCTAGCTTCCTAATGTTGGCAACTAATTCAAAAAAGTTTCCAACACTCTGTGGGTCAAACAGAACTTGTCTGTGGGCTGGGGCGAGCGCTTGGCCCCAGTTCGTGACTCTGCTTTAGATAGCTCCAAAGGTCCCCGTCCCATGCACATGTCCACCCTTGCAGGTACAGCACACTTCCTTCCACTAAAATGAAAAAGATAAAACCCAGGGTAGGCCCTCCTCACTCAACACTGAACGGCATCTCCAGAGGAATACAATTCCAATGCAAATTCAAAGTAAGAAACTCCCTCTCAGGCCTACACACATATTGATACATAAATGGTATAAAAGAGTCACTATGAGTAATTAAATCAGGAGCCAAGCTACTTGCCTGCTACTTGGAAACACTTTTTTAAGAGGGAAAGTAATTTCGGGTGCTCAAAGCTTTATAATTTTACGTCTTGTAAAGATGTTCTGTATTTTGTCCTGACATTCCTGATTAATAGAAAAATTGCTGGAAGATTACTTTTGTTTCAATTTCTAGAATCTAGGATCATAGATTCTGGGTGGGAGCTTATAGACACACCACTCAGTTCACCTTTCCCCTTGTAGCACGAGAACACTGAGGCCCAGAGAGTTTAATTGTCTTGTCAAAGTAAAAATAACTAGTTTGGGGCAGAATTGAAAACTTGAACCCAGGGTTCCTAACTCCAAGGTTAGCTATAATAGTTTTCAGGAGAGTTTTGTATTTGTATAATCCTAACATTTATAGTCAAATTGCTTTGTAGTATTTGTTTGTAATCAGAAAAGGGGATTGGATTACTAATCTTTTTTTTTTTTCCTCTTTAACACAGAAAGTCCCTTTACAGAATCCTCCCATTAAATGGGCTGAAGGACATAAGGGAGTATTTAATATTGAAGTGCAAGCTGTGTCTTCTGTTCATACCCAGGTAAGGACCATCAAGGCCAACTTCAGATCAGGCCCAGATGGCTAATGGTGAAGGTGGAGATGCAGCAGAGAAACCTTCTAAAGACAGGCACCAAAACAAAACAAAAAAATCAATGAAAATCTTTGTCTACAGATAAATGAAAAACAACCTTAGTTCTTTGTGGGGACTTGCAAGCCTACTCAGGTTTCATTTGTCATTTGAATAAAAAGACCTTACAAAAATGTTTAGCACCTAAATGAGAGAACCTAGTGCCTGCACTGCCGATCGAGAAACTTTGTGGGGAGACTTGATCTGAAAGAGTTTGTGTGCTGTTATCTCACTCCGTTCTGTAATTCTGCCAATTTCCCAGCCTTTGAAAAAAAAAAATCCATACTCCCTCTTTGCCTGCCACTGTCATCTGCTTAGGCCCCTTTCTCAGCAGTGTGTTTACCTGGTGTGGTGACTGCTGCTTACAGAACGTGCCAGAGCCTGCGTTATTTTTTCTTTAGTTAATAATTATTGAGGTGTCCTATTTTGTGCACCGTATTCTACGACAAAGTTGATAGCCTTGGTCTGAAATATCATGTCTTAGAACCTGTGATCTGAAACCCTGGATAGGACCAGTTCTACCCATAAAGAGCTATTCGATTGTGTTTATGCATCCATTGGTGAACACTGATGGGATAAGACCCCGTGATGCCTGCTTTCTGCCTTCCCAGGACAATCACCTGGAGAAGTTCTTCACCCTCTGCCACTCCCTGGAGAGCCAGGTGACCTTCCCCATCCGAGTGCTGGACCAGAAGATCAGTGAGACTGCGCTGGAGCACGAGTTGAAGCTCAGCATCATCTGCCTGAACTCCTCCCGCCTGGAGCCGCTGGTGCTCTTCCTGCACCTGGTGCTGGACAAGCTCTTCCAGCTGTCCGTGCAGCCCATGGTCATCGCCGGCCAGACAGGTAAAGCCTGCGGGGCTGGGAGAGGCCAGGAGCGGGCAGGCGCTGCCCTGTTTAATGAAACATCATCTTGCAGAAGTCTGGGGACAATGGGATCTTCCTTTCCACTGATGATGTGAGTTCAAGGGAGGCCAAGTTCAGTGGTATTTTATCGAGACTTCTGCATGTTTAAAAAGAAGAAGAAACATTAAAACAGGGTTCTTAATATCATAGCTTTTTTTCCCCCCATAAACTCCATTGCATGATTACAGGCAGTCTTTCAGATTCTCTGCCTGGTAATTGATCACTTTATTTTGCCTCTGAGATATTAATATTTTTGTTTTCTTGACTAACAAAGAAATAGAACATTTTAAAGAAGTAAGACAACGCATATTAAATGGAGGGAAGGAACTCTCTAAATTGAAATGCAATGTGACCACCTTTTTTATTGAAATACAATACCCATACCATAAATTCACTATTTCAAAGTGTATAGCTCAGTGGTTTTTAGTATATTCACAAGGTTGTGCAGTTATCACCACTATCTACTTCCAGAATATTTTCATCAACCCTAAATGAAACCCCACAGCCTTTAGCAGTCACTCCCCATTCACCCCTCCCCCAGCCCCTGGCAGCCACTCATCTGTTTTCTCTCTGACAGTCTATTTTAAATGCTTAGTTTTAGCAAATTAAATACAGTATATGTCAAAAGCTTATATTGGAGGCATGACCAGGGTCCAGGGTGGACTGGCTGGTGTAGGCATCTTCATTTGCCACTGTTTTCAGCTGTGCCAATGAGGTCCTTTGCACTCCAGTACAGATGTTATGGGGTACCATTCACGTGCCCTGCACTGTGCTAAAATCTGTAGCCTTTGTGACGATAACTAAGAGCATCTCAGACCTCAGAGGAACCGCAACACAGCTAAGAGCAAGTGGCACAGGACAGAAGTCCTCAAAGGGCCGCAGTGAAATATTTCGGTGGTGGTGAGAGGGTGGTATCAAAGAAGAGAAAGCGAAAACACACATCTGGGAGGACACAGAAGGCCCCATGAAGAAGGTGGCCTTAAAGGAAGGGTAGAGTGAAAGTGGCCAAGGTGGGGCCATGCAATGAACATGGCACCAGCAGAGACCCAGAAAAGCATGGGAGTGCTGGGAACGAGGCCAGCTGCACAGTCAGGCGATGGAGTAGGAGCAAGTGCTGAAATGGGCTGGGACACAGAAGTCAGGGAGCTTTCAGAGTTGGGGAGGGGCATGTCCTCCTTATCCATCCTTTGTATCACATCCTAAGATGCATCTTTTGTGGTTATACAGATAAGACATCCTGGGTCCTGGGAGGCCGAGGCGGGCAGATTGCTTGAGATCAGGAGTTTGAAACCAGCATGAGCAAGAGCGAGACCCCATCTCTACTATAAATAGAAAGAAATTAATTGGCCAATTAATATATATAGAAAAAATTAGCCGGGCATGGTGGCGCATGCCTGTAATCCCAGCTACTCAGGAGGCTAAAGCAGGAGGATTGCTTGAGCCCAGGAGTTTGAGGTTGCTGTGAGCTAGGCTGATGCCATGGCACTCACTCTAGCCTGGACAACAAAGCGAGACTCTGTCTCAAAAAA
Source organism: Mirza zaza (assembly GCA_008750895.1). Taxonomy (NCBI): domain Eukaryota; kingdom Metazoa; phylum Chordata; class Mammalia; order Primates; family Cheirogaleidae; genus Mirza; species Mirza zaza. The sequence continues at coordinate 21,707 of VSMD01138130.1, read as the reverse complement.
ACAAAAAAAAGACATCCTGGGTCGTAGACTAACTGTTCCTCCAAGCAGCTGTTGCCTCTCCAGCTCGATTCCTGCAGAGCAGAAACCCCTGCCCTCCTTCAGTTCCCATCCATGCCTCCACTTATGTGGCACACTGCTTTGTGTCTTCCAGCTATTTAGTACAGACTTGTCCCTAAACAAAATGTTCATTTACATATTTTAAGCTTCTTCTCCGTAGTGAGTTGCCATCTTGCATGTGGGGACCACAGGGTGTTGGCACAGGCAGACTAAGCGGAGGCACTTAGTCTGCAAGCCTTTGTTCAGAACCTGCTCTGTGTCTAGCACAGTGGGGGAGGGGGGACAACAAAGTATGAGAAATGCACCTGTCCCATGAAGGATTGCTGAGCCTTCACAGAGAGACTGAGTTTCCCACCAGAAATAGCTAGAGGATCACCTAATTCAGTTTCACTTAAGCCCCGTACTGCGAATTGTCAAAGGCTTCTTGGAGGAGGTAGAACTCGTGCTAAGCATCAAAGGGTTGGTGTGATTTTGCAGTTAGGAGCAAAGAAGGCTTGCTAGGTGAGGACAACAGCATGCAAAAAGTCACAGAGGTGAGAAAGAGTGGCCATGTGACAGGACAGTGGGATGATTGCCTCCTTTTAAGGGAAGGTGAATATGAGCAGAAAAGGGTAGTATTTTGGATAAGTAGGTTGGAGCCAAATGCTGGAGGCTTGGAGGCTTGGTGCACCAGACCCAGAGGGCATGTACAGTCAATCAGTAGTTTGTATTCACCTCCTGTGGGGACTGCCACGATGCACATGCATTTTGAGGTCGATCTGTGCACGAATCTGGGTTGTGCAACTGCACATCTCAAATCATAGAGTACACACGCATCCCCTGGGCGCCTTGTAAAAGTGCAGATTCTCACGCGGTAGGTCCAGGGCGGGTCTGAGATTGTGTATTTCCAACTGGCGTCTTGGTGATGCTGACAGTGTCAGCCTGCAGCCCCCACTGAGTGGCACCAGTTACAGCCTGGTTTAGAGAGGGAAGACATCTGGACAGTCATGTCTTTGTCATCAAAAACATCATGCCACTCGGTGGCAGCAGGAGGAAGACCTAAAGAGGGAGTGGGGACATCATCTATGGTAGACAGAGCCTGCATCCTGGAGCTCACCAGAATGGCTTCCCCTGGCGGAGCCACCATCCTGACCAGCCTGGTTACCCTGGTCGGCGGTCAGGACACATTGGCACTGCCCATTTTTCTCTTGATTTCTCAGCCAACTTCTCCCAGTTTGCCTTTGAGTCCGTGGTGGCCATCGCCAACAGTCTGCACAACAGCAAGGACCTGAGCAAGGACCAGCACGGGCGGAACTGCCTGCTGGCCTCCTACGTGCACTACGTCTTCCGCCTGCCGGAGCTGCAGAGGGACTTACCCAAGTCAGGTAGCATTGCCCCACGGGCACCCCCACCTCCACCCCACTGCTGTGTCATTCAAAATAAAATAAAACACCCAAAAGTTCCATTTTATTTTTCAGAATGATACAAAACTTACATGAATGCTGAAATTAAAAGAATTTCTCTCTAGATCTTTCTTCCTGCCCTCTTTTTATGCTCTAGGCCCACTTTGCCCATTTGATAAACTCTCACTGGTCTTTATCCAGTTGCTGTTATAATTTATGGTTCAGTTGGGGATCTCTTTTTTAAAAGATGGAAAAGTGCCGACTAATGCCTAGGGTTCTAGGATACCAGTGATAAGGAAAATAACATATATCCAATGACAGTGGTTCTTAAACTTTTCATTATGAAAAAATAAATCCCTTTTCTCATTTTCCTCAAACTGAACTTTTGAAATAATCGATTTCCCCGTGGTCCGTCTGATATAAGTGGCATCAATGAGTTCCCAAAATTCCAGGCCCGAATAAACTTGTCACTTGTGTTAGTCTGTGAACCCTCATTTCAAGTAAATTTGTAATTTTGATTGAGTTTTTAAAAATTCTGGTGGTATCTGATAGACTCACAGAAGTGTTTTTAAAAATATCCAAGTACGGCCGGGCGAGGTGGCTCAAGCCTGTAATCCTAGCTCTCTGGGAGGCCGAGGTGGGCGGATCATTTGAGCTCAGGAGTTCGAGACCAGCCTGAGCAAGAGCGAGACCCCATCTCTACTATAAATAGAAAGAAATTAATTGGCCAACTAATATATATAGAAAAAATTAGCCGGGCATGGTGGCACATGCCTGTAGTCCCAGCTACTTGGGAGGCTGAGGCAGCAGGATTGCTTGAGCCCAGGAGTTTGAGGTTGCTGTGAGCTAGGCTGATGCCACGGCACTCACTCTAGCCTGGGCAATAAAGTGAGACTCTGTCTCAAAAAAAAAAAAAAATATCCAAGTACTTAAAGATGAAACACATCCATACACTGCATATGCTTATCCTCAGAAGGTTCAGGTGACTCTATGGATTTTTGAATCTCAGGAAAGCTGACTGCATGAATTAAAAAGTTGTCATCATTTAAATGTTAATAAATTAAAAATATCCATATTTTCAGCTTCTTGTGAGAAATCAGAAGCTCTGGCAACCTCGAGGTGGGGGCGGGGTCTTATTCCCCATGGCAATAATAGGCTGGAGCTGAGTAGCACCCTCTGCCTTTGGGTGAGACATGCCGCTCCAGGTCACCGCTGTCCTCACCACTCCCTAGTGCCTCAGACCCTATCTACTCCCCCACGAAAGAACGCCTCCCTCTCCACTCCGCCCCTAGCGTTTGATAATAAGACCTTAATTCCAAGGCCTAATCTAGTGGGTTTTCGTCTACCCTGCCTCAGTTCCTTCTTACGTCAGGAAGTGACTCTGGTCCCCTTTCTGTTGACATGTCCATGCCCGGCGGGGTGCAGGTGCCCTCCCTGCCCTCCCCGACCCCCGCTACCACACGTACGGGCGCACGTCCGCTGCTGCCGTGAGCTCCAAGCTGCTGCAGGCCCGCGTGATGAGCAGCAGTAACCCAGACCTCGCGGGGACCACGCACTCCGCGGCGGACGAGGAAGTTAAGAGCATCATGTCTTCAAAGGTAGGGAAGATGTCAGACGCTGGAAGGGGACACAGGTCTTTTTTATTTTTTAAATAAAACTTGGAGAAACAACACAAAAACAACCACGACTGCTGTCCTCTTCCTGGTCAGATGCTTTAATCTTCAGCTTTAGAGCAACGAATCTTCTTTCCTTTTGGATGGATTGAGACCATCTGAAAGATGGTATTTGAGGATCTGCTCAGAACTAGTTAACTCCGGTAAAATACTTCAGAGCATCGCTGGTTTAGCCACACGGAGTTAGCGAATACCAGAAATTTTATTTTCAAGGAAAATAAATTTTGCTTTAGCTTTTCTTAATGCCTAGAAAGGTTGTTTTTAATTTTGTTTTGTGTGGTTTTTTTTTTTTTTAAATATCTTCCTTTGACATTCATTAGCAGCCACAGATTGATTGTCCTATATAAAGATCCCAAGGAGCAACACCAAATTTTCTAAACAAATAAAGGGTTGAAGACTTGCCCTCTATTATCTTTCCTATCATGAATTCTTTTTTTCTTGATCGACTTTTTATTATCAAATAGTTTTAGATTTACAGAATTGTGACTGTAGTACAGAAATGTGTTATAGACCCTGTGCTGTTTCCGTTAACATTTTATAATAATAGAATGGTACATTTGGCACAATTAATGAACCAGTATTAATGCAATATTATCATTAACTTGAGTTCATAGTTTATTCACGTCTTCTCAGTTTTTCTCTAATGTCCTGTTTCTGTTCCAGGATCCCATCCAGAGTGACATGTTGCAGTCATGTCTCCTTAGGCTTCTCTTGCTGGTGACAATTTCTGAGACTTTCTTTCTCTTTCATGACCTTGACAGGTTTGAGGAGTAATAGGTAGATTGCTGAACGTCTCTCATTTGGAATTTTTTTTAAAATTATGACATAATTCGCATCCCATAAAATTCACCCTTTAAAAATATATGATCCAGTGGTTTTCAGTATTTTCACAAAGCTACCATGAATTCCATGATCTGAACTTTTCCCCCAGTTATCTGCGGCCTCAGGGTGGCCAAGCTATAAGAATAATACCATTTCCCCTGATTGAGAGAAACCACAATCTCAAGGGGTTTAGAACCAGTCTCCTTATAAATTCCACCCACTTGAGAGAGGGAGTGTGAGGAAGGAAATCTAGAGACTGGGATTTGGACGTGGGCACTGATGCCGCCTTGCCATGTGGTCATGGGCGAGCCATTTGTCTGTCCTGGCCACAGGTCCTCACCTCTGCCGAGGTTCTGACTCCTGGCTGAGCTTAAGAATCATCTGTGGATCTTTTAAAAAACACAGGATCCATCCCCTGAGATTCTGATGATCTATAAGTTGAACCATTTGAAAGTATTGATAGTCTACCCTTTTTGACTCACAAAAATCAACCCAGAGATGTGCTGGAAATGGCTAGTACCTGTTTCTGAAAACTGATTTTCAATTTTCAGAGATTTTTTGAGCTAGTTGTGAAAAACAGACATTAAAAATTAAATTATATAAATTTACAATTAAATAAGTTATATTAAAAAACTAAGGTCGGCCGGGCATGGTGGCTCACGCCTGTAATCCTAGCACTCCGGGAGGCCCAGGCGGGTGGATTGCTTGAGATCAGGAGTTCGAAACCAGCCTGAGCAAGAGCGAGACCTCGTCTCTACTATAAATAGAAATTAATTGGCCAGCTAATATATATAGAAAAAATTAGCCGGGCATGGTGGCGCATGCCTGTAGTCCCAGCTACTCGGAAGGCTGAGGCAGCAGGATTGCTTGAGCCCAGGAGTTTGAGGTTGCTGTGAGCTAGGCTGACGCCACGGTACTTACTCTAGCCTGAGTAACAAAGCGAGACTCTGTCTCAAAAAAAAAAAAAAAACCTAAGGTAATTGAAATAAAATGGTAGCCTGAATTATATTACAGAACAGAAATAAGACATTAGCAGAAAAACTGGTGTAGTCTGAATAAAATCTGTAGTTTAGTTAATGGTGAGCCATCAGCGTCAATGTCTTAGTTGGGACAAACGTCCCCTATTATATAAGATATCAACATAAAGGGAAACCAGATGGAAGACATGTAAGAACTCTCTGTTGTTCCTTTGCAAAGTCATACCTTTGCAACTTGTCTATAAATCTAATAATAACTGTAAAAATTTAAATAATTATTCCAAAATTAAAAGTTCAATTTAAAAAAGTAAACCACATCCCTTTCTAATTACTTTGCTACATGTTGCTATTATCTGTGTTCTTGAGGTGTTTACACCTATTGTATCTATATGGTAGAAATGTGATATAATGGTTTGCTACTGCACGTCTCTTCCCAGCTCTGCATTTCCATAACGTCATGTTGGTAGATGGAAATCAGCCATGATGGATATATTTACAGCACAGAAATTGGCAAATGCTACAAATTAGCCCCTTCCCGCTGAGAGCTGGTTGTTAAACATTTGCTGGCATACCATGGCTCAACCTCGTTTTCAAGGTCCCATTTTCTGATTGCCCAGGGGGGAAGCAGCCTGCAGATATTATTGACAGCCTTGATCTTTATGATTTTCCTGAATGAAAATGAAAATATTATATTTCTATGTGGTCTGGGTTAACAATTTTCTAATTATTTTGTAGCAAGGGGAGAAATTTTTATCGAGCCAAAAGAAGAGAAAATGATCTTTCCACTTCTTTTCAGAGTGGTTTTTGACGATTTATAGTTTAGGAGACTGAGTACAGTACCATACTAAACCACAGAGAGGCACTGTGCCCACACCTTTTTCCTGCTCTCCCAAGAAAGTCAGACTTACAATATAGGAAGAAACTATTCAGCAGGCCCTGATTCCTAACTGGTTTTTAACTATAGGTTGCTGCACACCAAACTAACAATAGTGATTATCTCAGGAGCAAGTGAAATCAGGTGTAACTTCACCTTCTCTGTTTTATACTTATGTATGGCAATTGTTTTACCTTTGAAACCATAAAAAAATAAAAATATATTAAAAGTGAATTATGAAAAAAGAATGAATCCTGAGGTTGTGATTTCCAGGTAGATGGCTCACCTTTCCATTGTCCCACTGTCGGTTGACTATAAAGCCATGGTTTGTGTGTTTCAGGTTGCTGACCGCAACTGTAACAGGATGTCTTACTACTGCTCTGGCAATAATGATGTTCCAAGTTCGACTGCAGCCCCAAGGCCAGCCAGCAAAAAGGTACTGAGCAGGGCAATATGAGGATAATCACGGGATAATGAAAGAAGAATTTGTCCATGCTTTCCCTCTGTGATTGAAAATAGACACCATCAGAGTGCTCTCTTGCCTTGTTCTCCACCTTGCTATCTCACACACACACTTTTGCAGCTCTACCTTAATCTCCGTTTTTTTTTTGTTTTTTTTTTTTTTTTTGAGACAGAGTCTCGCTTTGTTGCTCAGGCTAGAGTGAATGCCATGGCGTCAGCCTAGCTCACAGCAACCTCAAACTCCTGGGCTCAAGCGATCCTCCTGCCTCAGCCTCCCGAGTAGCTGGGACTACAGGCATGGCCACCGTGCCCAGCTAATTTTTTCTATATATATTAGTTGGCCAATTAATTTCTTTCTATTTAGAGTAGAGACGGGGGTCTCGCTCTTGCTCAGGCTGGTTTCGAACTCCTGACCTCGAGCAATCCACCCACCTCGGCCTCCCAGAGTGTTAGGATTACAGGCGTGAGCCACCGCGCCCGGCCAATCTCCATTTTTTGACCACCTGACTACCTATTAACTCAGTGGTTCTCCAACTCTATCGTGCATCAGAATTACCTGGAAGGCTTGTTAAAACTGATTGCTGGACTGTGTCTCCAGAGTTTCTGATTCAGTAGATCTGAGCTGGGGCCCAAGAATTTGCATTTCTAACAAGTTCCCAGCTGATGCTAATCCACACTGTAAGAACCACTGCATGAGCCTCTTTGTTAGTAGAAGGTGAGCTGGAGACAATTCATCCTCGACAAAAGTGAAAGGCAATAATTAAGTTTCATTTATTTCGATACTATATAAAGTAATATGAAATGCTTTCTCATAATTCTCCATCATCAGTCTTACCTATGAGTTCAGAAACTTTACAAGCTGTGAAACTGCTTACCAAAATTTCTTAAACCAACAAAATTTCTCCAATCATAGTCACAGCCTGGGTGGTCTGAGGCATGAGGGGGGTCTGTCCCAAGTTTTCTTCTCTGGGGCACCTGTTATAGTAGCTACTTAAGTCAAGTCTCCAGTGTTTTCAAGACCCGCATTAAAATGTAAACATGCTCATTGCAAAGAATAACACAAGAAGCTATTTTGTTTGCAAGAGCTAACACTGCATGGAAATGTTTATGAGGCAGGCGAGGAGGGAATGAGCCGCGGTGCACTCCCCTTGGGCTGGCTGAGGGAGGGATCTAGCCTGGGAGGCTGGAGCTGCAGACTGCCATCACTCAGCACGTGTCCAGGGAGAGGTACCAGGAGTTCACTATAAAAGGAAAAGTGAAAGGTATGGTTAGACTAAAAACAAACTTGTCACTTAACTCTAAAATTTGGCATTAAGCTGTCATAGTCCCTTTGCAGTGACTGGGTGTGAGTACCATTATCTTTCTCAAAACCATTATTTGCCTGCAGCCTGACTTGCTTAAGACATGTCCTGTTTGGTTTGCAATTGCCATATGTTGACCTCAAATGACCAGAAGAAAGTCATTTCATTTCAGACAGAAGTTTAGCCAATATGTTTCCTTAATAGCTCGCTGCTTGGCTATTTTCTATAACCTCTAGAGCAAGGTGTTCTTGTAATAATGCTGCCCAAGAAGCAGCATAAATTACTTTAAGCAGCAGCTTATCCTTGTCTAATCTCTTCTTGCCGTAAGACTCTGGCAGCCAAACTGACCTATTTTCCAGAGGCTACCTTGGAAGCTGGGTATGTCTTTCCTGCAATGGGAAAATCAAGGTGTAGCCCAGTTACATAGTGTGCACAGTTAGACCACATGCTAGATTAAAATTCAACTCCATGCCTCTCCCAGATGGGAGAGCCTCACTTAAAACTCACAACAGCAAACAAATGAGTTAATTTGTATTAAGATTATTAAGGTTTGATTAACGTCACAAAATGAAGTGAAACCAACTAATAGCTAAAGTACCTAAACATTTTCCATTCATCACCATTAACCCACTGGGGATCTAGGTAGTTAAAACTCCCAAGCACAGAGATTTTCCATTTGTCTTCTTTTAGTTTAGCTAAGTAGCTCTCAAATTTTAATGTGCATAAGAATTAGTAAATTGGGTTGCAGGCATACTATACTCTGTGGGTAATTTAAAAGACTATCAAAAACAATCTTTGCTCTAATCAATTTTTACTTTAGGTGTGGACTTTAAAACTTAACTTTCAGCCAGCCATGGCGGCTCTTGCCTGTAATCCCAGCACTTAGGCAGGCCAACTGGAGGATTGCTTAAGGCCAGGAGTTTGAGACCAGCCTGGGAAACATAGTGAGACCACCCTCCACACCCCACTCCACCATTTCTATGAAAAATAGAAAGAAAAAAAAACCCCTGTAACTCACACATAAGGATGTCATATTGTTTTAGCTTTCTTACCCACTGAACAATAAAAAAAAAACGAGCTCTGGGTTATGTGGGCGTAAGATGAATGAAAGCACAGAAAATTCCCTGACATCGTTTTTGCCTTTAGTTACGGTAACTAACCATTCTGATTTGCCAGGACTTAGGCAGTCTCCAAGATGCAGGACTTTCCATTTTAAGACCAGGACAGTATCAGGCACACTGAGATGAAGTGGTCGCCCTGCCTTCAGTCTTGAACTCTTCCTCATCAAAACTATTGTCCGGAGCATTAACCAGAAGCCAGATAAGCTGGGAAATGAGGAAAGTGGGAAAGATGTAAGTCACCGTCTGCTACATTGAGTAGTCAGAGGACTTGAAGGGAAGTGAGACATAAAGTGGAGCTGTGGGACTTTTCAAGCATCTGACCCTGGGACATTTGGAAGTTGTGAGTTCAGGCTGAAACCACTGTGCCTTTTTTTTTTTTTTTTTTTTTTTTTGAGACAGAGTCTCGCTTTGTTGCCCAGGCTAGAGTGAGTGCCGTGGCGTCAGCCTAGCTCACAGCAACCTCCAACTCCTGGGCTCAAGCAATCCTGCTGCCTCAGCCTCCCAAGTAGCTGGGACTACAGACATGCACCACCATGCCCAGCTAATTTTTTCTATATATATTAGTTGGCCAATTAATTTCTTTCTATTTAGAGTAGAGACGGGGTCTCACTCTTGCTCAGGCTGGTTTTGAACTCCTAACCTCGAACGATCCACCCGCCTCGGCCTCCCAGAGTGCTAGGATTACAGGCGTGAGCCACTGCGCCTGGCCCCACTGTGCCTTTTAATGCAGCAGATACACTCATAAACCCAACCACTCACCTTTCCCCACAATGCCATCGGGGGATTACAAAAACAAAACTTATCCAGTCTGGAAGGGAGTTTAGATACCATCTAGACAATCATCCTCAGAGTGGGACCCTGGACCAGCAGCAGCAGCATCACCTGGGAACTTTTTAGGAATGCAGATTCCCCAGACCTGCCCCAGCCCTACTGAATCCGAATCTCTAGGGTTGGGGCCCAGCGACCTGTTTATCAAGCCCTCCAGGGGATGCTGATACACATTCAAGTTGGAGAACTGCTCTACCACCACCTGATTTTATGAATAAGAAAATTGAGGGCAGAGACAGGAATGGCTCACACATGGTCACATAGAGGGTGTGCAGCAGCATCTGAGAGGAGAGGGAGAGAAGGGACCAGTTTCGGTGGCTACCCTGGAGTGCTCCCCCATAGGAGGCAGTTTCACTTCCCTCCGAGTCCATTCCTTCAAACCCAGCTCTCCTATCCAGGACCAATGCCAACCTTCTACCCACCTCGGTGGCCTTTGGTCTCGGGTTATTCCAGCATTGACTGGATGGCCTGGGACATCTAGGACACACGTTCAGGAACTGACAAGCTATTAAATTGGAGGGGAAAAGTAAAGCAAAGAGGAGTTGGTGAATAATCGCCTGGTTTCTGTGGTTGTTGTGCAGCATTTCCACGAGGAACTTGCCCTGCAGATGGTGGTCAGCACTGGGATGGTGAGAGAAACAGTCTTCAAGTACGCCTGGTTCTTCTTCGAGCTTCTGGTAAGATTCTTGCTCGTTCGGAACTAGCTGCAAAGGAAAAGGGAAACATGGCAGAAAGGAATTGACGTCTTGTTCACCAAGTTGCTCCTGCTAAAAACCCGGGATCGTTCCTTGAACTCTCGCCCCTTCATTCACCTTCCATAAAGTCTGCTGATGCTACCTTGAAAATCTGCCTCCAACCTGTAGCTTCCCATCACGTTCCCCACTCCCCACCTGGCCAGGCCACCATGCGTTGTCCTCTTTTTCCTGTCTGTGTCCATTTTTGCCCTTGGCTCATCGATTCTGCACAGAGCAGCCCATGTTAAACAGATAATGACACTCCCCTCTTTAAACCCCTTCAGTGACTTTCAGTGTGCTGAGAACACAGCACGAATTTCTATCATGGCCAGAAATGCCCTCACTGATTCTGTCGATTACCTCCATCTCTAGCCTTGTCTCATGCACGGACCCCCTCAGTCAGCTGCGTAGTTTCCTTTTTGGTTCTTTGAAGAGGTCTTTTCAGGTTCAAAGCCTTTTCTGAATTCTCTCCCCATTCCTGACCCTTCACCCCCCAACCCCCACCAGCACACAGTGTCCTCCTCTTTAGGTTTCAGCTTTTCTGTCTACTGTATGCTATAATATGTCTCCACCTATTATCCTCATTTTAAACACCTTTCCTGTTTCTTTCCTTCCTAGTACTTATCACAATTGTTTTTCCATCTCAGCCAGTAGATTTTTAGGATTTGAGTCTATCGTCTTCATTACCCCATCTCTAGCCCCAGCACACTGCTTGGTATCATACAGGTGCCAACTAATATTTGTTAGAAAAAGTATGAAATTTGTGTATCTGTTTGCCCTAAAACTTCTATCATTTCTTCAGCGAAGAAAGCAAAAGGTACAGCTGTAATTCCTTAATTTTAAAATAAGGAGAATAATAGTCTTAACTATTTTTGTATCATTATTAATGGAAGTGGTAGGATTTTACCTCAAAGCCTCTAAGAATAAGCATTGGTCGATGCTGATAAATGGAGATGCACATGAAATGATGTTAAATGAAAAAATTATAAAAGCACAGACACCACCTATGTAAAAATGTATATACAAATAATTCAGAGGATTAGGAGTTGGTTGAGATTTAGCGATAGTGATAACTTTATATTCACTGGGCTCTTTCCCCTGTGACATTAAGTGAATCATATTTTTTAAAGAGAGAGAGAGAAATGGTAGGGTTTCCACCTAAGCTCTAGTTTTTATATGTAAGTTCAAGCCCAAGAAAAAGAAAGCAGTGCTGAACAATAGGACATAAAGAACAAAGGGGTCATTTGTACCCCCATAATATGCTGAACTAAATTTAAAAAAATAATAAATAATTTGAAAATTAAAAAAAAAGAACAAAGGAGTCAAAAGAAACAGAAGTAAAACACTCTGGGGAGGAAATGGGAAGTGATGTGCAGTAGAGGTAAAAAGAAGTCAGGCTTATCCCACAGAAATGCATCTAGGATTCAAACCTTTCAGAGTTTCATGAAGTCCCCAACCCCTAGTTTGAGAAATGTCTGAAAGCACAGCTCTAAATCCCTACAACAAAATCACCTGGGGGTGCTAAGTAAAAATGAAGCAGATTCTTGAGATCCTCCCTAGAACTCCTAAAATTAGGAGGGGTGGAGGCCAGCAGTGTGTACTTACCTGTCCCAGGTGACTTCTAAACACAATAATGATCCACTGGTCCACACCCCCTCTGCTCTGTAAATCCTAAACAGAGGGGGGTCTTTTGGAATTTGTACCCAGCCAGCACCAGAAGTTTTTACAGTCCAAAAGCCAGGCTGATGAAGGAGGGTGGCTGTAGCTCACAAGTCTTGGGGCAAGAGCATTAGCAGTGACACATGAGCTCTGTGCTCTGGCAGGAAATGGACTGGCCATAAAACCCACTCCTCTCTTTTGTCTTGAGGCACAAGAATTATCAAAACCAACACGCCATGCCCTGTATATCCTGCTTCTATTTACACATCCCACCCACCATCAAGTTTCTCCATAAAGAAGATTCACTTGGGTCAAAATCTATCTAGAGATGATTCATACTAATAATTCATTCCCAGTCTTAATGAACACAGCTTTGCTAAGCCTGAGAGGTTCCTTGTGGCATCCTAGAGCTCTCTTTTGAAGGCAAGTTTGTATTCTCTGCCAGTGTAACAATGCCTCTGTCCTTCATAGAATCCCAGTAGCAGCTAGCATCCCTGGGGAAGAAAAAATGGTAACATCTAAACTGTGTTGAGCACCTTACTACATATATGCCAGGCACTGTTTTAAACATTTCTTAAAAGCATTATCTCATTTAATCCTCATCCAACCTTGAGGCAAAAGGAGTTTTTATTATCCCAAATTTACAGATGGGGTTGGAGGAAGGGTGGTGACCATGAAGAGGGTCTCCAGGTCCGCCACAGGCTTCAGCAATACAGCTTCACTGACCCCAACTGCAGGGAGCTAAGGAAAGGTGAAAACTTTCTAATCTTGCACATTTATTTACTAGGACTTGGTGGGCCCAGGAGAGAAAGCGAAAGCTAAAGCACATAGCCCTTCTTACCTCTAGAGAGTCCCTTATGGGGAGCAGATGAAGTCATTGGGAAGGAGGCCCCTGCTAATCTGAGCACATTGAGGGGGTTGCCCACAGGGAGGTCAACCAAGACACCAGTTACATGGGGCTCGGCAGGGTCCTGGCAGGACAGAGTTGGCCTTACTCAAAAGGGGTCACTGAAAACCATTGATCAAAAGGACTCTGCCCAGGGTGTACACACGGTTACAGGAGCCAGTGAGGGTTGGTGAGGCACCTGGGCTGCAGCAATGGCCAGAGCTTTTATCTGTCCTAGCTCTAAAGAATCAAGGGTAGGGAACAGTGCCACTGAGGCATAGAGACAGCTGGAGGCAGAGAAGGTCCACATGACAGGAGCTGGAGCCTTAGCAAAACATTGCCTCTGCCAGAGCCCCACTGAGACAGGGATGAGGGCAGCGGGAGTGAGTAATGCCTGGGCTCCCTGCACCCCTCATTACCCTCCCCGCCCCCCACAGGTGCCTCACATTAGCCAACTCCAACAAGAAGACAAGGGGGCTGATAGCTTCCATTTGTTTCTCCCCCAGCAGTCCAGAGGCTCTGGGCAGTCCAGAGCCCAGCTCCCTAGCATTGAGGGACAGGCAGAGAAGGGCAAGAAATCTATCTGGGGGCTGGGGGAGAGACAAATGGAAACTATCAGCCCTAGCCAGGACTTTGCAAGGAAATTGATCTCAGATGCAGACAGAGCGCCCAGTCCTCCATGCATTGTTTATGTATTTGCCTGACTGATGCCCAGGAAGTTGTTCAAAAACCAAAAGTTTTTCTTTTTTTTTCCCAAGAAGCTTTAAGAGAGAGAAACAACAGCCTCCTTAGGCTTAGCCAACAACTTTGACACCCTTTAGTTGTGTCAATGCCCAAGTGCTAATGAACAACCACTTTGGCATTGGAGCTGTTAAACACAATCCTTGGGTGAATTCCGCACTTGCTAATGAATAAAGCCCTGTGCTTCTAGAAACTGCTGAGCCAGACCTTGGAGACCCAGAAATACATGGGTGACCTAGTTTACTCACTCAGGACACAAAGTTCTGCACTAAAGGAGTTCTTCAGAGGTCTCCCTACTTTGAATGGGCCACAAAGGCCAGATTGGGGGGAAAGATTTTCCTGCCTCACCCCAGCCCACAAATCATGGGCCAAGCATCTGCTAGTATTTCTTCTACTGGATATTCTTCTCTGGAGACACAGAAGACAGAGTAGCTGGCAAGTTGCTGACAGTCTGGAAAGAGGCCATTAGTTGGAACAACGGTATTGTGAGAATTATTTATTTGGTTGTAGGATGGCCAAACTCCGCAGGCAGGAGCTGAATACAGCCTGGTGCTGGGGTGGGGTAGCCAGCAGAGACTCAGGATTGGGGTTGCCCAAAACAAAAAGGTCTTATCTTCCTACCTCCTTTGTTAGGAGCATGTAGTGAGAGAGACACTTTCGTTGAACAAAGATGGGGTCCAGTTTCCACCCCTCGTTAAGGTCATCCCACCAAGTGTGTTCAGCTTTAGGGGATTTGGGCACATCCATGCATCCTGAACGAAACAGGACCCTGCAGTGGAGAGAAACCATGGTTCTTACACTTGGGCATTAGCACTGGATGTTCTCAGGTCTTCCCTGAGCTGGCTGTGGTATTATCTGAAAACAGAAAACACATAAAGTCTATCTCTTGTTTTTCTCTTCTTATTTTGCCTTCTCTGTGTTTTTTCTTTCTGTTTGTCCCAGTGATAACAAAACTTGCCATCCTTAGGAACTGAAATCTGGTGTTAGTACACAAAAGTTCTCCCATATAGCTCTTGGAAGTGGAAGTCAGTTTCTATACAACTATCTTTGTCTCCTTTTCTTCCAGCCCAGACTGGGGTGGGGGCAGGGGATGGAATGTGGGTGTCTCAACTCTTAACTTCTCAACTTCCAGGTTCATTTCTTTTTGCAGTGACTCTCTGACTAGCCTGGACACATTCATGAAAATGACCTCAGAGTGTAGGCACCCAACCATAAGAACTCCCAGTATTTCCTATGTTGCTAGTAGTTCTAACCAACTTCCAGCAAGGGCAAGACTCAATCTTAGATGGTATCAAAGGCGGGTTGTATTGACCCATGAATCTTCTGGTCCCAAGAAGAAGTCTAAAAGATAAGCATGAACTTGACTTAAAATTGTGGTAGGCAGTGAGCTGGTGTTATCCTAGTCATAATACAGGCAGTCACCAATGGACACACACATAAATTATATATATGTGTGTGTGTGTGTACACACATACACACACACACACACATATCTCAAAGTATAATTTCCCCTAGAGGCAATGTTCCAATAGTGGCTAAGTTTCCAGCTAACCAACAAAATCCTACTCAACATATAATATAGTTGAAATTTATAGAAGCAGGAAGTATTAATAACTCTGTTGGAAACCACAGAATTGTTTCTGGGAAAACTGTGCTCCCTCAGGAAAAACTGTGAAACTCAAAATAGGAGGAACATTTCTCCCCTGTTGTCCTTACTGTAGTTTCAGGAACAGAAAAGACTCCAGTTCATATCAAGAACAGGATCATAAACGTTCCTTTTTGTGCTGTGTGTCATCGTGTGCTATGATGGCGTGGTGCCCAAGTGGTCCCAGGACCCCAGCCTGGGTCTGCCTTCCAGGACGTAGGCAGTTCAGAGAAGGGGAGTTTTCTAACACTGTAGCTAAAGAATGAAGTCCTGGCTTTGTCAGCAGCAAGAAGGGAGCCCCCTGACTTGGGGTCAAGAAGAGGACACCCTTCCCACCTCCTGCCACCATGGTAACCATTCGTGGGTCGGGAGCATTTCAGTCCAGAGGCTGCTTGGGCACCACCAGCGCAGACAAAGTGTTAGAAAGTGTATTGTTAAAGAGCTGTTCTCCGAGTCTTGCCCCTTTCCACATTGTACAAGCAGGTCACCAATCTCCATGTTGACATTTTCCCCCTCCCCCTCTATAGGTGAAAAGCATGGCCCAGTATGTACATAACATGGACAAACGGGACAGTTTTCGGAGGACTCGCTTTTCTGACCGTTTCAAAGATGACATAACTACTATTGTTAATGTGGTCACCTCGGAGATTGCAGCCCTTTTAGTAAAACCTCAGAAGGTAACTGTGTATTTTACTCTTTACTTTCTAAATTGTTTACCTGGAACGTGTTACTTTCATCATCAGAGAAAAATAAGCATTAACTTTTAAAACAGTAATTAAAATATAATTATATGGTGAAAGTTAAATGCAGTATGTTATACTGGACCGGACCCTGGGAGGGGGCTGGGAAATTGTTATAAAGAAATTGCAATATGGATTACAGTTTAAATGATTGTATCAATATAGATATGAAAGGGAATATGTTTGCTCTTAGGAAATATCCTTAAGTATTATGGGGTAAATCGGCATGATATTTGCAACCTACACACAAATGGTTCAGAAGAAAAAACAATTCTGGAAAGAAATAGAATGGTAAAACAAATGTACCAAATATCAAACATTGATGAACTCTTAAAGGGTAGATAGTAGTTCTTTGTACTATTCTTGCACATATTCTATAATTTTGAAATGGTTTCAAAATAAAAGTTTAAAAATACATAAAATGAAATAAAACAAAATGTTAAAAGTTAACTATAAAATTTAGGGAACAGTGTTAATTAATACTTTTATCATTATTAAGAATTTCAGGCCAGGCGCGGTGGCTCACGTCTGTAATCCTAGCATTCT
The DNA here is from genome assembly GCA_008750895.1 of Mirza zaza. Taxonomy (NCBI): domain Eukaryota; kingdom Metazoa; phylum Chordata; class Mammalia; order Primates; family Cheirogaleidae; genus Mirza; species Mirza zaza. Next base: position 5,259 of record VSMD01138130.1, on the reverse strand, counting down.
GGGAGGCCGAGACGGGCAGATTGCTCCAGGTCAGGAGTTCGAAACCAGCCTGAGCAAGAGCAAGACCCCATCTCTACTATAAATAGAAAGAAATTAATTGGCCAACTAATATATATAGAAAAAATTAGCCGGACATGGTGGCACATGCCTGTAGTCCCAGCTACTCAGGAGGCTGAGGCAGGAGGATCGCTTGAACCCAGGAGTCTGAGGTTGCTGTGAGCTAGTCTGACGCCACAGCATTCACTCTAGCCTGGGCAACAAAGTGAGACTCTGTCTCAAAAAAAAAAAAAAAAGAATTTGAATACTGCCAAGAATTTGGGAGAAGGTTTTTGTTTGGCTGTTCCTCCTGGCAAACTTTGTTAGAATAGCAATAGTATCTTCATATTGACAGGCATGAAAATAAGGCACAGTGAGGTTGATAAATTTTCCAAAAGTCACACAGCTAACAGCAAAGCCACAGCTGGAGATGCCAAGCCCAGATATACAGACAGTCATGTAAAGTACCCAGCAGGGGTAGCCATGTGGGAGGGTGCTGAGAGCTCCAGGATTTCTCATTGGCACTGCAGAAACCTCTTTACCAGGTCCACATCCATCCCAGTGGCGGGTCAGCATGGCCTGAATTTGCAAACTGTGCATCATAACAAGAGGAAAATAGTTTCAAATCATATTTTTAATAGTGTCAGAGGAAATTGATTTGTCATTCTGAGACTAAAGGCCATAAACATGAAAAAGTGAATCGCTGATTGCTCTGAAGTGCTGTAAATTTCCTCATACATATGAGCACAAAATAATTAGACAATAAAATTAGGCAGGGCACAGTGGGTCACACCTGTAATCCTAGCACTCTGGGAGGTAGAGGCTGGAGGATCACTTGAGGTTAGGAAGTTGACCAGCCTGAGCATTTTACAAGAAAAAAAATAGAAAAATTGGAGACTGAGGCAGGAGGATCTATCTGCTTGAGCTCAGGAGTTTGAGGTTGCAGTGACCTATGATGACACCACTGCACACTAGCTGGGGCGACAGAGTGAAATTCTGTCTCAAAAAATAAAAAATTAATTAAATTAAAATTTAAAAAACCTAGCCTAAATCCAGGTAGAAATTCACCCTTACCAAGTATAACTCTGAACTCTCTTAGGCTGGGAATGCTGCCTAATTGGGGGGAAAATTCCTTAGGCAAAAGCTGACTCTTTTATCCTGATTGGAGTTTTTGCAGTAATCCTTATAAATTAAGAAACTGTCTCATTGAAGACAGTGAATACATTTCAAGTTAGTTTGCCCAAAAATTAATTACAAAAAAGTTACCAGGATTCGAAAAAATTTCAGGACCCAATCTTGAATATAGAAAACGAGTTCAATTATATACATACAAATATGCATGTAGGAAAAAAAGTGACCAGAAGGAAATGCACCTATATACTAGCAGTATATAAAGAATTACTTGATTCAACGCAACAGTCATGGCATCAGTTAAAAGCTAAATTATATTTGCTACGATTTTGCAGACTCATCTCCTTTATCCAGTGTCACCCAGAGGGACAGTGGCTGAAATAAAGGACCTGGCTTTCCCAACTTTCCCACCAGCGACCTGTGAGTTCATGTTCAGGTTTTACCACAAAATGATTTGGGTGTTTGTATGTTTGTTTTTGAGGAAAACGAACAAGCGGAAAAGATCAACATCAGCCTGGCTTTCTTCTTGTATGACCTTCTCTCCCTCATGGACCGTGGCTTTGTGTTTAACCTCATCAAACATTACTGCAACCAGGTGAGTGGTCCCTTGAGCTAGCCATTTTGTTCTTCTCATCCCGCTAGGGCGGGGCTTGTATGTCCAGGTGAGGTTGCTACGGGACTCAGTTGGAAGTCTCTAGGTCAGAAAGCTGCCAGGGCCCTAGCAGCTTGGTGGGATGTAACTATTACATAATACAAGGCTCTGTCTTATCAGTAGGAAACAGCTGTCCAGAGAGGTTTTATGGAATCTGCACAGCAGACAGGCACTAAAAGATCTGCTTGTTGGGGCTATTTTTAAAATAATTGGGCCAGGCCTGGTGGCTCACACCTGTAATCCTAGCACTTTGGGAGGCCGAGGCAGGCGGATTGCTCAAGGTCAGGAGTTTGAAACCAGCCTGAGCGAGACCCCATCTCTACTAAAAAAATAGAAATTAATTGACCAACTAAAAATATATATACAAAATGTTAGCCGAGCATGGTGGCACATGCCTGTAGTCCCAGCTACTTGGGAGAGGCAGAAGGATCACTTGAGTCCAGGAGGTTGAGGTTGTTGTGAGCAAGGCTGATGCCAAGGCTCTCACTCTAGCCTGGGCAACAAAGTGAGACTCTGTCTCAAAAAATAAAAAATAAAATAAAATAATTGGATGTGTGAAAATTTGAGTTTGCTGTGAGCTAACCATGGATGTCTGTAGTGAAGAAATTAACAACCCAGAAACCAACACACAGAGATGATCTTTGGCTCATTTGCATAACCCCTCCCCTCAAAAACCACTAACATTTCTTTTTTTTCACTTTATTATTATTTTAACAAGATTTTATTATTTAAAAAATGGCCTTATTTACAGTCATAGAATATGCTCATGCAAATACTTAAAAGAATACAAAAATAATCTCTATTAACAAGTTCACTTCACAGGAAAGCTACTAGATCATCCATCAAACTCACTGCAAGTTTTGGAAGCACCATATATTGTTAGAGCTTCTATAAGAATCAAAGGAGATTATGGCATTATCTAAGAAAATGATGTGACCAACATCCGCTATAAACAAAAAGATTAAGTTTTCTAAAGGAAGTCCTGACAAGGAAGCAGAATAATAAAAAAGAATCCTAAGGAACCTTGAAAGTCCCCAACCATCACCAATCCCATGCACCCTGACCTCCTGCCCCTCCAGTGCATGGTCTGTCCAAGATGCCCCAGAACAGAGTGGCACAGGGATACTTCGCTCCTGTTGCCCTCCCTTTGAGGTGTTTAGGATTAGGATTCCAGGTCACTGGGTGCATCTCAAATACAAGTTAACCTGTTTTCAAACCTTTAAGTTGGATATACGGGAAAGAGATACTAGAATACCACCCTAGGCCCAGGGTTTGCTGTCCCACATGGGCAGTTTTTAGTCCCAAAAAGGAAATAAGGCAATCCAAAGTAGAAGTCTGCCTGCCCTGCAAAATGCACATTTTCATTTTCTCTTGCTCACAATCTTTCTCTTTAAATTCTTTCCTTTTCTTTTAGCTGCCTATTCTTTCTTTCCTCCTTTCCCCTGCCAGAGAGCCCTAGACCAGGGGTCAGGAGACCTGTGTTCTAACTCCCGTGATGCCATTAGCCACCTCTGTAACTGGGTAGCATGAACTTTTGAGGCATTCGTTTCCTCCTCTGCAAAAAGACAAGGCTGCATTGGACTTCCCCAGATCTTAACACTCTGTTTCTATGCTCTACATCTGCCTGTGACATTCATGGACATTGCTTATCCCCATTAGTGGCACTGAGGCCTAACAATGCTACTGAGCCCAATTCATGGTGATTTAATTCACTGGTTCCAGCTCTCTAGATACTGAATGAACTTCATACCTGAGGCAAGTGGCATTTTTCCACAGTTGTCAGATTTTATCATTTTGTATACCCTGAGTCAAACATCCTATCATGCTTTCTGCCATGTAAAGACTTCATGGCAATGGATATATAACCTTAATCTTTTATTAACAGTCACTAACAATAAACAAATTTACTTCTTCAATTACTTTCGGTCACCTACAATGCAGTATTAAGTTAACACCCATCGCTTTGGTAGGGCCACTTACGCTGGCACTGTGGGTCTTTACCTTTGGGGAAGGTGTTTTGGGAATGCACTTTACTCCTCTTTGCTAACTTAAATTATTTTTGAAATTTATGTCTGTAACAATGTCTCAAGAGACCTATGAAAGATACCCAAAGTGGGGCCTTCTTTGAAGTGCAGCTATCTTGTGCTTTCAAGTTCTGATAGGCAGCTTAACCCAACACCTCTTTACGAGAGACTCTCGGTGATGGGCATTTGACCAGGTTCTCATCAGTTCAGTTTGCTGGTGGCCCCACTGGTCCAAAGTCAGCCAGAAGTACATATTGAAAGGGCACGGGTTCTGGAAACTGTTCTTACGTGGAAGTCATATGTTTTATTTTATATGTAATATATAAATTCATTTGTTTTAAGCAAATTTCTAACGATGGATTAATTCTATAGGCAAAATGCCCCACAACACAATGGCTTCTCCTCAAGTGGCTGAAAGTATGTGTTCATTTAAATTCTATAGTTTAGAAAAATGCTCTCCAAGTGAGTGAAGAGGAGGCATGTCCCTTTGCAAGGATGACATGCTTCGAATTCCTATGCTGGGGTGGGAGGGTGTTTATGATGAAATATTGAGAGGCTCCAGGTCACCTTCTTCCCCTCCTTTGCCTTTAGAGGAGGTGCCTCTGAGTCTGGGTCTTTTGGTTGTTTAACTCATCTGAGGAAAGCAAGGGACCTCTTCCACACAGTCACCTTTGTCTGCTTTTCATTGCTTGTTTCATGGTTGGTTTATTTGTTTTTTTAAAGGAAGATATTTTCTTAAAAGTCTTCCAGCTTTCTCCTCTTTCTCCTCTATTTCCTTCTTTCTCACTTTTGGGCAAGCTCCTTGACTTTTTCACAGGTAATACATACTTTCCTAAGTTGTTTGATGCCTTCCTCTAGGAAACTGGTTAAAGAACTTTCCAGTGGGGCCTTTAATTAGAAAGTACAAAAGAACATTTGGCATTAAAGTCATCCAGTCATATTCTATTAGTTTCATATGGCCCTGTGTGAGGTCTACTCTTTTCATTTAATTTCTCAGACACAGTCGAGTTTTTGTAAAATTAATTATATTATGTTACACTGAAGACATACCTCAAGATTATTTTCAACACAGGCTTGCCATGGTATTATAGAGTTGACAAAGTGGGAGTCAGGGCAAGAATCCTCATTTTGTTTTTTTTTTTTTGTTTTTTTTTTTTGAGACAGAGTCTCACTTTATTGCCCAGGCTAGAGTGAGTGCCCTGGCGTCAGCCTAGCTCACAGCAACCTCAAACTCCTGGGCTCAAGCAATCCTGCTGCCTCAGCCTCCCAAGTAGCTGGGACTACAGGCATGTGCCACCATGCCCGGCTAATTTTTTTTTTTCTATATATATTAGTTGGCCAATTAATTTCTTTCTATTTATAGTAGAGATGGGGTCTCGCTCTTGCTCAGGCTGGTCTCGAACTCCTGAGCTCAAA